>JADBJO010001347.1:5000-15000 GCA_016801955.1 Conus betulinus | reverse complement strand
GAGGGAGTAGAGTGGGGTTAGAGGCGGGTGAATATCAAACCAGCCAGGAAGTACAGAGAGAGAGAGAGAGAGAGAGAGAGAGAGAGAGAGAGAGAGAGAGAGAGAGAGAGAGAGAGAGAGAGAGAGAGAGAGAGAGAGAGAGAGGAGAGGCGGGGTACAGTTGGATGAATACATATCAGGCAGGACATACAGAGAGTACAGAGGTAGGGGTATGCACAGGTGGGTGAATATTACACCGGTCAGGAATACAGAAAGGGTTGAAGTGTGGGTATATGTGGGTGAATATTACACCGGTCAGGAAATACAGAGAGGGTTGAAGTGTGGGTATATGTGGGTGAATATTACACCGGTCAGGAAATACAGAGAGGGTTGAAGTGTGGGTATATGTGGTGAATATTACACCGGTCAGGAAATACAGAGAGGGTTGAAGTGTGGGTATATGTGGGTGAATATTACACCGGTCAGGAAATACAGAGAGGGTTGAAGTGTGGGTATATGTGGTTGAATATTACACCGGTCAGGAAATACAGAGAGGGTTGAAGTGTGGGTATATGTGGGTGAATATTACACCGGTCAGGAAATACAGAGAGGGTTGAAGTGTGGGTATACGTGGGTGAATATTAAACCAGTCAGGAAATACAGAGAGGGTTGAAGTGTGGGTATACGTGGGTGAATATTACACCGGTCAGGAAATACAGAGAGGGTTGAAGTGTGGGTATATGTGGGTGAATATTACACCAGTCAGGAAATACAGAGAGGAATGAAGAGTGGGGTATATGTGGTTGAATATTACACCGGTCAGGATGTATAGAAAGAGCTTAAGTGTGGGTTATATATGGGTGAATGATACACCAGGCAGAAGGTATAGAGAGGGTAGAGTGGGGGTAGTGTAAAGAGAGTTGAGGTGGGGGTATGTGCAGGTGAGTAAATGTTATGCCAAGCGGGAAGTGCGAGGATAGCTGAAGCGGAGGTAGAGATGGGTGAAAGCTACATCACGCAGAAAGTACAGAGAGGGGCGAGGTGGGGGTTTGTATAGATGGGCGAATATTATACCAGACAGGAAGTACAGAGAGGGGAGAGGTGGGGGTATGTATAGACGGGCGAATATTATACCAGACAGGAAGTACAGAGAGGGGAGAGGTGTGGATATGTATAGATGGGCGAATATTATACCAGACAGGAAGTACAGAGAGGGGAGAGGTGGGGGTATGTATAGATGGGCGAATATTATACCAGACAGTAAGTACAGAGAGGGGAGAGGTGAAGGGTTGTATAGATGGCGCGATATTATACCAGACAGGAAGTACAGAGAGGGGAGAGGTGGGGGTATGTATAGATGGGCGAATATTATACCAGACAGTAAGTACAGAGAGGGGAGAGGTGGGGGTATGTATAGATGGGCGAATATTATACCAGACAGGAAGTACAGAGAGGGGAGAGGTGGGGGTATGTATAGATGGGCGAATATTATACCAGACAGGAAGTATAGAGAGGGGAGAGGTGGTGGTATGCATCGGTTGGTGAATATTACACTGACAGGAAATGCAGAAAGAGAGGAGAGGTGAGGTATTTGTAAATGGACGAATATCACACGAGCAGGAGCACAGGAAGTGGAAGCGTGGGGTATCGATGGGTAGGTGAATATTACGCTAAACATGAAGTACAGAGAACAGCAGTGTATCTACAGGCAGCGGAATGTTAAGCTGAATATGAAGTACAGATAATAGTGAAAATGGGGCATCGACAGGAGGTGAATCTTAGGCTAAACATGAAGTGCAAAGAATGGTGGAGTATCTATAGCCTGGTGAATGTTATACTTAATATGAAGTACAGACAATTGTGAAGTGGGATATCTAAAGCTTGTGAATCTTATGCTGAGCAAGAAGTACATAGTACACACCTATAAACAGAGTATTCAGAGTACTTAATGTGTCCGCAAACTGAACTCGGAGGTATTTTTTCCCCAGCGCCCACTTTTAGTAGCACTCTTTTGGAAAGGCGATTATGCCTCAACAAGCAAATTTAGCCCGCACGAAATCTTCGAGAATTTTTTTTTTTTTTTTTTTTTTTTTTTTTTTGCGTGTGCAAAAAAAAAGAAAAAAAAAAATCAGTAAATAAACCAGGAAACAAAACAACAACAACAAACAACACAAATGAAAGTAAAAATCATGCGTGGTCTTGAACTTTGCGCGTGAGTGTTATTCTATCTATATCTCTGTTTACGTTCAGGTATACACACGGGCCTTTGTGAAAGCAGTTGATAACTTGTGTGTATGTTTTTGTGTGCATCTGTGTTTTTCCTTCGTAATGGTGTCCTGGCCCTGTATAGTATCTGTAGGAATCCACGTGAGAACTTAAGAATGCCGGAGACAGACATGCCATCAGATTTATTCAGCGACAGGCAGACACACAGGTGAGTCGTGGAACACAAAGGTGTTCATTTATTTCACCTTTCTTCCCGAACCCGTGACAAAATACCTGGATCATATTGAAGCTGGAAAAACAAACCCCTGAAGCTTTGCCTTGGCCAGTAGCCTGCACAGTCCGGTGATAACTGACATGTCTGGACGTTACAATGAACAGGATGCGCTAGGAGAGGGTGACGGTGGTGGGGGTAGCGGTGCTGGTGGTGGTAAGAAGGGAACGCCATGATGGAGCGCACTTTCGCAGACAAAGATGACCTCTAGCCTGCAGGCGGCCGTTGGCTGCAGTGTTGAATAATGGGCTAAGTGCAAAGGAAAGTGTAGGATAGGTGAAGTAGGCAGGAGAGGAGAGGGGGGGGAGGGGGGGGGGGAGGAGGAAGGGGGGGGGGGGGATAAGATAGAAGGCTCCATTTCGTTGCCTTGCGCACAGTGGTACTTTACAGAGCAGGGTG
Organism: Conus betulinus; assembly: GCA_016801955.1. Taxonomy (NCBI): domain Eukaryota; kingdom Metazoa; phylum Mollusca; class Gastropoda; order Neogastropoda; family Conidae; genus Conus; species Conus betulinus. Next base: position 12,125 of record JADBJO010001347.1, on the reverse strand, counting down.
TGTGTGCGTTTCCGGTTTTGTCTGTCTATGTCTGTCTATCTGTCCGTTCGTCTGTCCTGAGAATCACTGGAAAGTAGTTGGCACGTTTTCGTCTCATATTACGGGGTTGTTTGTTGGGTCAGTGCGGTCAAAGACAGCAGAACGTATAAGGTCAGATCCTTCAGACTAATAGCAATGACGTGGGACAAAAAGAAGAGAGAGGATTGGGGAGAGGAGGAAAGGGCGAGAGGTAAGGTAAGGAAGGTAATGTTGCTTATAACCCAGCAGACCGCAAAGGGGTAAATCAGGACTGTCACACCACGTTAAAATCAACTCACAAGTAATCTCTCCCACCCACCCCCACCCCCGAAAAAAAAAATTCACACACACATCTCTTTAAAATACATCTTCCCAGTTTCTCCATCTTCAACCCTCCCCCCCCCCCCCCCCCCCCCCCCCCCCCCCCCCCCCCCCCCCCCCCCCCCCCCTTAAGTCCAAATCTTTGCCAAGTCATTACTATGAGGACAGCTTAGGTGTTGGCCTGCGCTTGGTTTTTTCCCCCCACTATTAGATTGTTCGTCTTTGTATTTGTCTGACTTTATACACGTTTAACAGGCTGTGCCAAGTCTTGAATAAAAGTTACTCTGTGTTAGGTTTTCTTATGGGAGCAAAAGTTACCCCACTTGTTTACTGATTATTGTTTACTGTTCCCTCTCTCATTTCATTTCCAATTCGTTTCGATTAAATCGAGGTTATTTGTATTTGTTTCTGTCCGTCTTTGTGTTTGTCTTTTGATCTCCCTTGCATCTTGGGTGAACCCTCAAGCGTAGGCTCAAAGATTGTCCCCTACATTTTTATACTATTTGCACAATGTCTTTAGTTGTTCAGCAACTTTTTTCCTCCCGACACTTTCGTTTGGCTTCATTTACTACCCTTCACTGCTGCTTTCGGGGTGCTATTGGATTTTTTTTTTTTTTCACCCTTGGTGGTGAGAACACCATGGTATTATGGACTGTGGTGTGTCTCTATTTGACGCCAGGTGCGCAGACACAACCAGTCGTGTCTCCCTGATGAATTCTGATTCAGTGGACGAAAGGTCTCGGAGCAGGCAATACAAATATATCTGCCTTCAAAACGGATTACGATGGTTCCCTTATGCAGCTAGTGAAGAGTTTTTATATCTGTAATATATTTTCTTAATTTCATGTTCCCAGTTTCTCCGTCTTCAACATCCCCCCCCCCCCCCCCCTCCTTAAGTCTAAACCTTTGCCAAGTCATTACTATGAAGGCAGTTGAGTTGTTGGCCTGCGCTTGTTTTTTTTTTCCCCCACTATTAGATTGTTCGTTTTTGTATTTGTCTGACTTTATTCAAGTTTAAAAGGCTGTGCCAGTTTTGGGAACAAAAGTTACCCCTCTTGTTTTACTGTCCATCTTCATTCCGTAAAATTTTAGGTCCGATGAAAAAAAAAATTAATCTCTTTCAGAAACTCAAAGATCATATCTGGTGGGACAACTCTGAACAGGGTTTTCATGGAGTCTGCTGTAAAGTGTTTATGTCTCACGTCGTGCAAGACCCAACAATCCAAAAAAATATGTTTCACTGTGAGTGGAACATGACATGGAATGCACTACGGAGCTTCTTCACCTTTTAAAAGATAAGAATGGATATAAAACGAGTGTCCTGTGTGCAAGCGGCACAAGACTCGTCTTTACGGCCGCCTCGGAAACATGGTAGAAACTCTTTCAGGTTTGAACGGATTTCAAATAGTTTGTTATCCGTCTGCAAGGTCCATTCCTCTTGCCAGAGGTCTTTGACATAATCATTAATTTTTGGTTTTTGATCTGTGTAGAGGATAGATATGTTAGACAGTTTCCCTGTTGTGGCATTCTTGGCCAAACGATCAGCCATTTCATTCCCTCCGATACCAACATGACCAGGAACCCACACCAGAACGATGTTGTGACATTTCACTTTCAACGTAGTAAAAACTTTTTTTTTAAGTGTAGAAGTTTGGGTTGATGAGTGACCGGAGATATACAGAACGGGAGTGAGGAAAAAACTGGGGAAAAAAGTTGAGTTACAACGCACTGAAGAGGTGGAATAGTCATTGACCCGATTTTCAGAGGAGAGAACTTGTATTTCCAGCTTTTAGTGGTCCCTAGTAAGAGATTGTTCTGTTGGAAGTGGATCTGCATGCCCCCTGCTTTCCTTTGTGTCCCCTTCAGCCTTGGCCCGACATCCTGCTGTGACTTACAATAATCACACGTGAGCCAAAATAGACAGATCACCTCTGTTGTTGGATTATTGACTACAGGTGTGAGGGAGCTGTGCTGTTAAGTTCTATCTTTTTTACATGGTAATTATGAACATGACTTTTGTTACGTTAAGATCTAGTGGCATGTGATTTACATCGCACCAGTGTACTAAGACATCAGTCTTTTGTAATGATGAGAATAGAGTTTGTAAGTCAGAGCCGCTTACAGAGCTGCTAGCCGTGATATATCATCACAAGAAAGTTCACATGCATCCCCAGTCTCGAGAGAGAGAGAGAGAGAGAGAGAGAGAGAGAGAGAGAGAGAGAGAGAGAGAGAGAGAGAGAGAGATCATTGGCTTAAACTGAAAACTGGAAGGAGTCTTATATACAACCCTGGAATACGCCATGTCAGATAGGTATGGTACCTGACAAAACATTAAACAGACACTCGCGAGTCAGACACCCAGTGAGAAGACAGGCAAACTCACGAACATGCAGCCACACTGACAACGTAAGTTTGTATGGTTGTTTGTTTGCATGTCTGTCACATCTTTTAACTGAATTCATAAGCTACAGGAAACGAAAAAGGAATGTGAATAATCCTGCCTCCCTCGCCAGTTTAAAACACGTCCTGTTGAAACACAGATGTCATGCGCCCGGATATCAGCACAGGGCATTTGGGGATGATCGGGTTTGGTGGATATGTGTATGACAGGAGACAAGCAGTGGGTGGAGGATGGGAGAAAGGCATGGGGAGGGGGTAGGACGGGAGGTTATTGTGGATGGATGTCTGAATATGAAAGCTATGATCGGGGAGAAACGGTAGTCAACGGTGACCCCTACACCAAGAATCCGGCTGTAGGTGAAGAGCGGGGAAATTGGATTACCCACAGGGGGCAAGGCAAAGAGATAGGGGGATCCGTTTTGTTACCCTGCGCCCTGGACCATCCTGTGGTGAAGGGTATTGGCGTCCCTCCAGGCTCTGTATTGAGTTGATCACGAGGTAAGGGTATAGAAACCAGTGTCTGTGTTGATTTGATCACAAAGTAAGTGTATAGAAACCAGCCTCCATGCTGATTTGATCTCAGTGTAAGTGTATAGAAACCAGTCTCTGTGTTGATTTGATCACAAGGTAAGTATATAGAAGCCAGTCTCTATGTTGATTAGAGCACAAGGTAAGTGTATAGAAACCAGTCTCTGTGTTGATTTGAGCACAACGTACGTGTATAGAAACCAACTCTGTGCTGATTTGATCACAACGTAAGTGTATAGAAGCCAGTCTCTGTATTGATTTTTATCACAAGGTTAGTGTATAGAAACCAGTATCTGTGTTGATTTGATCACAAGGTAAGTGTATAGCAACCAGTCTCTTTGTTGATTTGATTACAAGGTAACTGTATAAGAAGACAGGCAAACCCACGAACATGCAGCCAGACTGACAACGTGGGTTTGTATTGTTGTTTGTTTGCATGTTGTTATATCTTTTGACTCAATTTATGTACTGTCTGTGTTTGATTTGATTACAAGATACCTGTATGGAGTCCAATCTCCGGGTTGGTATGAACATAAGGTGACTATATAGAATCAAATCTCAGCGTTGATTTGATCACAAGGTAACTGTGTAGAATCCAGTCTCTGTGTTAGTTGAGCACAAGATAACTGTACAGAATCCAGTTTATGTTGATTTGATCACAAGGTAACTGTATAGAATCTAGTCTGTGTTGGTCTGATCACAAGGTAACTATAGAATCCAGTCTCTGTGTCGGTCTGAGTTTGGTGATCACAATTAACTATTTAGAATCCGGTGTCAAATTGGTTGAACACAAGGTAATTGTATAGAATCCAGAGTTTAAATGGGTTGAACATAAGGTAACTGCATAGAATCCAGTCTCTGAATTGGTTGAGCACAAGGTAATTGTATGAAATCCAGAGTCTAAATGGGTTGAACTTACGGTAGCCGTATAGAGATCCAGTCTCTGGGTTGGGATGAACACAAAGCAACTGTATAGAATCCAGAATCTAAATAGGTTGAAACATAGGTAACTGTATAGAATCCGAACTCTGGGTTGATCTGATCACAAGGTAACAGTATAGAACACAGTCTCTATGTTGGTCTGATCACAACGTAACGATTTGGAATCAGTCTGTGTTCTTCTGATTCAGCCTCTATGCGATCACCAGGTAACTGTATGGAATCCAGTCCCTGCGTTTGTGTGATCACAAGGTAACTGTATGGAGTCTAGTGGGTATGTGATCACCAGGTAACCGTACAGAATCTAGTCTCTGTGTGATCATAGGGTAACTGTACAGAATCTAGTCTCTGAGTGATTACAAGGGGCAGAATCCACTATTTGTGGTGTCTGAAACAAGCTAACTGTGCAAAATCTAGTTTCTCTGTTGGTCTAATGACAAGATGACTGTTAAGTCGGGTAGCTGGGTCGGTGTCTAACTGTACCAGGCGGCTTGCAATATCAGTATCTAAACATTATGAACACTGGAGGTCTCACTACCCACCGTAGTGCAAGGGTCGGCATCACGGATGGCAGACCGGGAAGTCCTGGACTGCAGCACCTGGGAACTACTAGAGCTGAAAATGTGGGGCAACGAACCCGGATGGTGATGTGGAGGAAGGCGGAAAGGACGCCCCGAGGAATGAGTCGGCAGAGAAGTAGTGATGTCTCCTCCAACGACCTTGATGAAATAATGGCAAAACTTTTAGACCACATGCTGGGGATCCGTGTTGGTTGGGCAATGCCTGCAACACGCCCCGCCCTACCACCACACAAGAAAAGAGATTGCGCAGGATGTCCGTCCCTTCTTACCGATGCTGTTTGTGGTTTGAGCTGTGTGTTGGTGTCCTGTGTTAGATGGTGGTCGCGCCCTCCTGCACACTGAGCTCTAGCCTGTAAAAGTAGAGCGCTGTTCTCTTCTGTTCTCTTCACTTCTGTTCTCATCTCTTCTCTTTTTCCTTCACTTCTTCTCTGTTCTCCTCTCCTCTGTTCTCTTCTGTTCAGTTCTGTTCTCTTGTCTTCTCTTTTTCTGTTCTCTTTCTTTCTCGTTCATCTTCCTCTTTTTTTTCTTTTCTCATCCTATCTCTTCTGTTTCCTTCTCCTCGCCTGTATTTCTGTTCTATTTCTTCTGTTTTCTCTCTCTCTCTCTCTCTCTCTCTCTCTCTCTCTCTCTCTCTCTCTCTCTCTCTCTCTCTCTCTCCCCCTCCTCCTCCCTCCCCCCCCCCCCCTCCCCCCTCTCTCTCTCCCTCCCTCCCTCCCTCTCCCTCCCCCCCCCCTCTCTCATTACCAATGCATACGAACGTGCTGTCCAGTTCTTTTCCTTGACGAGTCAGACCGACAGGAAGCAGACAAGTCACAAGGGATGGGCAATGTCGCCCATGTCTTTGATAATTGTCTGTCAGAAAGCAGGGGAAATATAGCAATGTCAACGAAGAATGAAACAGAATACTGGTAATAATACATCCCTCCCCCCTCAAAAAATAAATAAATAAATAAATAAATAAATAAATAAATAAATCTGCGATCCGGTCAGAACTACGGGATCATGAATGAAAGCCATCACCTCAGTAAAGTGATGGTGAGGGTCCTGTGGGACAGGCTCAAAGGCAAGACAGAAAAATCTGTTGCAGAAGAGTAGACAGGCAGGTGATGCTTGAGAGTCTGGAATGCTTTGTTCTTAGTCTCACACTGCTCACTTGGTCTGGTCTGGATAGGACGTGATAGGCATCCTTTCTGTTGTAGATTCATTCAGGCTGAAATTGAGCCCGTCTGGAGAAAATCTTAATCACCAGACTGCCAACAGACGCCACCACCACGATGACCTGGACCACAACATCATCGATCTGGATAAAGCCTTTGACCAGGTCTGTAAAGTCATGCAGAACTAAAGCCGTTGACACAACAGCTTCTTTCCAGGTTATATCGGCACTCTGCACAAAGGCATACGGCAGTGCAGTTCTCCCGAATAACAACCTCGAAAACTCTTGTTTTCCGAACAAGCGTGACTGCTTCAAGGCTAACTCCTTTCCCCAATTCTGTTCAGTTCAATGTGGACAAAATAATGCAGGTTCATTATTTCAGCGCCTCTGCATCTATTTTGGGTGATCCCTGAACGCTGATGACATCGAACTATTTGGATGCTGGTTTCAAAGTGAGGTGAGTGTAGGCGGAAACTGGAAAATTAATTAAAAGAAAAAGTGTTATACCACCAACGCAAGAAACAAACATATCACAAGACAAACACGATTTTGCGCCAAATTTCAGGAAATGATTCTGCCTAGCTTCGTTTTTCATTGTTTTGAATATTTTCTTGCCTGAAGAAGACCAAAGAGGTCAAAACGCGTCGTGTTTGTCTTTTAATTTGTTTGCTTCATTCGTTTGTCGGTATAAAGTGTTATAGTACTTATTTCTTTTAAGTTTGCTGGGAGGCTCTTTCGCTGTCTTGCATTGTCTAACGCCGCGTTGAACTGTATAACGTTGTGAAGTCTGTTGTGTTGCCATCGTAACTGACGTATTACAAGTCAATGCATCTTACAGCCTGTATGTCATATACCATATTGCACTGTACAGAAGTACACAGTGTTATAATACGCTGTTCTGTGACGAGCCATGTTTTACCGAATTGTACTGTATTACGCTATATTTTTGTTGTCAAAACAGGAAGAAACATGTATTTTTCTCTCCGCGCAGAATTTATAGCTACAGTCCAACACGCCATCAATCAATGTCTGTGTCAGATGTAAGATTTTTTGAACCAGTCCCTGCAACAGACATTCATCAGGATTGGTTGTTTTGTTGCTTTGAGGTCTTTTTACGTCCACCAGTCCTTTCACGAAGAAAATGGGACTGAAGAATTGAGAGCATACAAAAATCCTTCACAC
>JADBJO010001346.1:422786-443792 GCA_016801955.1 Conus betulinus | reverse complement strand
TCTACCCTACCCCAGCGCAGTCCCTCACGAAATCTGTCCCCCTAGCAGTTTCACGGTTATGAACACATCTTTGACGCCGAGAGGTGTCAAATTATGGTTCATGGGACTGCATCACAGAAGTCTTAGGAACAAAACCGCTGTATCAGTTTTTCATGTATCTTGTCGATTGTGAACATTTCTCGTCTGCAAGGACTTTTGAAATGGTTTTTGCGCTGGACTCGTGTTTCTGGTAGGCTTCTTCCTCGTAAGCTGTTCCCACCGTCTCCCCTGGTCCGGCGGTTTGGTACCCATGGTGTTGTTCAATTTGTTTCTGGCGTCTCCCCTGTTGTTAACATTGTTCACACAGCAATGACCATCTTTGATATATGCTCATGCGTGGGTTCGAAATCGGTCCTACAGTCATTGCAACAGTGGAAACTGAAAAGCTATAAACAGATTTATTTCATTAAATTGAATGTTGTATTCACTGTTAAGAAACCGATGTCTATATACAGGACAATGCTTTGTGCTGGAATACCATCAGTGCGACGCACAAAGGAATGAAAATCTGCAATGAGAAGAATACACGGTTAGAAGGGAGGACACCCAACTCTAGAAACGGAAAAAGAGATTAATCCCCTTGCAGAATGGGACACTATACCGTTTGGTAAAAACGACACGCTAAACGTATGAAATAGGTGACAAAAGACCCTGTAAAAAAAGAAGTGTCTCTGAACCATTTAGGGGCAGAAAACAGGTAAGCCTACGAAAGAAGGAAATGGTGACCATATCAAAAGAGGGTACCCAAAAGGACACTCAACCCTGTAAAAAGAGGGGTATAAACTCTGAAACTAAAGAAAACGATACCATTATGAAGGGAGGACGCAAACACCTATTAAAAGGAGAACATCAACCACCTTATCGTATGAGGTTATGATAGATCCCATATAAAACAAAGGGACACAAATAATTATTGAAACCACACCAATAACCGTTACGGAATCAGAACCATTACATAAAACGTATGGAAAAAAGGATACTGAATCTTACGGAAAAAAGGGACACAAGACACTATAAAAGGATACGAAATGCTAGAAAAGGATGACACCAAATAATCTGAAACAGGGGCACTAACCCTATAAAAAGATAATGACAGTAACCCCACAGGTAAAAAAAAACGTCATTAAAATCTATCGAAGGGAGCAGAAACTAAATCTTTACGTAAGTGGCGACACCTTAAAAACCACTTTGAAGAGGCCCAATGAATTATTTAAGGGCACGCACTACACATTTCACCCCCGGCTACCATGTCAAGGACAGTTTGGGGAATAAGGGGCTCTCTAATCAGTGGATAGGGGTGCCAGTGTGCGCACAAGGAAATATTTTCTGGAACAGGATCAAAGATGTTCCCCTGCGAATCTGCAGCTCAACCCACGAAAAGATATCTGTAAACCATGCGGTCCCCGTTCCAGATTCTGCGAGTTATTACACTGGCTGGCATCACAGAGTCACTCTTTTGATGCCTTGCCTGATTAGCATTCCCTCCTTGGATACATCCTGTACTGTCCCTTTCCCCATAAGGACTGGACATGGGAAACCAAGGGGAACAATGTGTATATATGAAATCAAAGGAGCTCCCTGAACAAGAAGCAGAGACGGACGATATATCCTAAGGAGAGCAGAAGACACTCAACGCGGGGTGTAAACTATTCACCTTAAACCAGAAGGCACACTGAAGCTGACTCAGGAATGGAAAAAAAATTGTTTAGGAAAAATCACTACAAGAGATCTGAAATGAAATAAAGATACTAAGCGCTATGGACGGAAAAGAGCACAACAATGAACTCGATACGAGAAGACAACACAGCCCACGGCGGAAACAAATAAAGAAATGACGGTACGTGATGGAACATTGTGATGAAACCACGGAAAAGAGGAGAAGAACAGAATAAAAACGAGAGGGAGGGTGGTGGTGAGACAGAAAGGGAACGGAATAATGAACGAAGTTTATCTCCAGAGGGGTAATGGGTTAAAGCATAAATTTGGACTTGCACCCATCAGATCTTTGGGCCAAGAATAAAATAGATGCATGTTGGTAAGAAACAATTAATGAAACACATACCTCACTGAAAACAATACACCTAGTAATGCACATGCACGTGAGTACATTTAAAAAAAAAAAATCCAATCAACAAAAAGTAAACAGCAAGAGAGAGCCAGAGACAGGACGTTCCGACTGACCGACCGTCAGGCAGAGTATTGGGGGATGGGAGAGAAGACGAGAGAGAGATGGCGTGGGGGGGGTGGAGGGACGAGAGAGAGGAGGACGATGAAGAAAAATACTCCTGTCTAAAATCAGTTGCAATTAGGGGTTGATATTGGCCGCGTTCCGTGACCCCTATTGTTTTTTCAGCGGTCTTCTTGATCGTGTGTAGCTGTTCCTGTGAAGGTTCAAAAAAAACGAGACTTTTTTCATGATTTCGAGGTGCAGCACATTAACACAACCCATCACGCTCAAATCCGTCACGATGTTTTCCTCATGTAAACAATCGATTCAAGGGGGCATATTGTCGCAAGGCGATATAGACCCACCACCCCCATTCCTGGTTATATACACATGTCCCAAGGTTACATAAGAACCAAGCGTAAATTAAACTCGTTTCAGACAGCTTCGTTCACAAAATTTGTGTTTTCGGTGCACGAATCGCCCACTACCCAGCGGTCAGACGAAGTGTGGTATGTGTCAAGGATGTCAAAGTTCGCGGTGTTTAATGTCGTTTCAATTGCACCAAAATCAGACCGCCAGCTATTCATTCACCCGGAAGTGCTGCCTCCACCCGTACGTGGACTTTAACCTGTTCCGAGTTGCATCCAAAATAGATATCCGTTCTTTGCAGTTCATAAACGCATCACATGAAAACATTCCCATGATACGTAGGCCATTCCAAAAAACCCACCTTTGACAAAAATCGAAAGTGACACATCAAGCATTGGCCAAACAAGGGACGTGACATATTTGACGTTTACTGCAGAAAACCCAAACAGCTGTGATATGGGTAGCGTATATCTGACCATTATAAACGGGAAAGTCAAATCAAATATTACCAGTTATGCAGCAAACATGCTGGGACAATTAGGAGATCCATCTCTGCCGGCAGCTCTGTGTGTGTGTGTGTGTGTGTGTGTGTGTGTGTGAAGCGCTGCGCGGCGCGCGCGCGTCTGTGGACGCGCGCTTGCCTGTGTGGTGACAGAGATAATTTGTATTGTGTGTGTGTGTGCGCGCGCGTGTGTGTGCGTGTGTTTGCGTGCGCGCGCACTCGTGTGTGTGCACGCGTACATGCGCACCATACTTCATTGCATCTGTGTACATCGCAAGTTTGGAGAGCGAGTGAGCGACCACAGAGGGACCGAGAAAGAGGATGCGCACCTGTGTGTGTGTGTGTGTGTGTGTGTGTGTGTGTGGTGTGTGTGTGTGTGTGTGTGTGCATGTGCGTGTGTGTGCGTTGTGCCGTTGTCTTGTGTCGTGTTGCGTCGGTGTGCGCGTGCGCGTGTGTGCGGTGCGCGAGCGCGCCTGCATGTATATGTTGTGTTGTGCACGCGTGCATGTGTATGTTTGTGTGTGTGTGCGTGTGTATATATGCATCAATCCTGCGCGTGCGCGTTTGCATGCATGCATGCGTATGTGTTGAGTCAAATTATGATCATATTTTTCTTGGAGAAGGAGGTTGAGTGGGGCTACATCGTTTCACAACTTTTTTCTCCCCATTTTTGTGGGCAAGATGTAAACAAGCCTTCATGCTTTTCTTTGATGAACCGTTCGTGCGTTCCCTCATCGCCCCTCTCCCACTGACTGAGAACAGCACTTTCCCACAGAATAGGGGGTAAAAATAAAAAAAAGGTAGACTGCCCGACTATACCTAAGAGAAGACTATAGTAAAAGATAATCGACAGATCCAACAGTGAAAAAATTATCCTTTAATGTGGAGAGATTATATTATTTGGTTCGGATGAGAAAACAAAAAGAGGCCGATGATATGCTAGACCTAATAATGTTAATGAAAAAATATTTCATTTATAAATGTAAATAACCAAAACAGTAGCCTGATCTAAAAACATGGTTTTGAAGGAGCTGGACTATCGATATAAAATGGAAAATCTACATGTACTTGGGAGACGAAACAGGCTACCTGCCAAAACAAAATGGTTGTACCATATATTAAGCTGCTAGAGGATTAATGGTTATGTAATTGTATGTATTGTGTACCTAAGTGAAGTGACTGTGTGTGTGTGTGTGGGGGGGGGGGGGGGGGGGGGGGGGAGGGGTGCAGCATGTGCATGCGCGCGCTCGCACGCACGCGAGCATGCGACGCACACACACACATACATCTTATAGTTATGTCGTTCACGACCTTGGAGCCCCTCCATAGAAACAATGGGAAACAAAGTTTGTATGATGTACTTTCTCCTGCGAAATGGCCATGATTCGGAGTTGCAATCATTGTCATGCGTTGTTTAAACCACTTAACCCTATATCATGTTTGTATACATCATTAATGCCATTCATTATCGGAATTTGTTAAGAAAAAAATCGACAGAAGGAAAATCAGCTTTTGACTGGGGTCGTGGCGCCCTCCATCAATCGTTTCTCTTCTCTTAACGGGATAAATTGTGGATAACACCATTTGAATCGCTGTTCCTGTTTAACAGTAGAAAAAAATGTTTAAATATTAAAAAAAATTCCTATCTTACACTGGATGAATTAGACTTTTAGAAAAAATCCACTCTTAGAAGTGGAGCGCTGGGTGGAGCGGGTAGGACTCTGAACGGGCCTCAGGAGTCCGCGTGGGAGGATGAGGTGAAGAGGGTGGTGGTTGGGGGAGAGAGCATGGGGGGGGAGGAGGGGTCAGACGGGTTTGGGTGAAGGTATGGCGAAAGCAGCATGGGACAGCATAACAGAACATTTAAGTACTTAACAGAGAGACGACAAAACTTCGTCTAGTGAAAGAATGGACTTTGTTTAGCAAATGTTCGTCTAGCGGGTTTTTGTGTGTTTTTTTGTGCTGTTTCCATCAAATACTAAACCCGACAGGGTGAAATTTAAGGGCACTGAATGAAAGATATTGTCTACCTTGACAACGGTCTAAAGCCCCGTTCTGCGAAGCATTTTCTGGACGCGATCTCGGTCTGTCCACTGCTATCTCGGAGGGAGAGAGACAGACGAAAAAAAACGGGATGTGTTACCATGTGTAGCGACACTTTAGACCTGCAGCGATGCAGAACAAGCTACAAGCAAAATATCGTTAAGGAGGAAAGATTTTTAGCCATTATTCAAATTAGCACTAGCGAGGAGAGAGTTATATCACCAGTCGCGCCCCCGCCACACCATTAAACCATGAACCGGGAATGCCCGACGGCCCTTGAAGATAGTTAACGCCTACGTCCTGTCTTGCAAGCATCACCCGCTAAGCGTAGCCACCCACGATCTTCCCACCCAGCGACACCCTCACTATGGGACGTTAGAAACCACGCTGTCCAGGCGGCGCCCCCCCCCCCGACGTGGAAGATGGACGGAGCTCCAAGACGAGCTTGGGAAGAGAGACTAAAGAGGAGTAGCGCGTCTTGATGGATTGGCCGGCTTGATCACGTGAGATACGACAAGACGGAGGGCTGAAACAGCTCGTTTCACGTGCGGAAGGATGCCTTTAAAACCCGAGAAGAGTTACACGACCTTTCCTCGAGTCGTCTATTACCTTCACGGATGTACTGAATACGAAGATTCCCGAGGCAGGGGCCATAGCGGGACAGAGATGGTGTTTCGAGTCGAGCAGCGGGGGGTGTTGATTTTTTCCAGGTTACGTTGCTGTAGTATGTGTGTATTGTGTGTGCGAAGATTGTAGTGTGTAGTGTGTGGATGTGAAATGGCGCGCGCATTATCGCCGTTCAGTCGAGGTGGAGGAAACTGTGTTGTGATGTGATGTGTACTGGTTGTTCAGTATATGTCAGCATGTGTGTGTGATTGTGTGCAAGACGCGCGAGAGCGCGTGTGTAGAAAGATGTGTGGGTGGTGAGGTTGCGAATGTGTGTGTCGTGTGGGGGGGGGAGGAAGGGGGGGGAAGGGCGTCCGTAGCCCGTACGTGTGTGTGTATGCAGTGTGCGTGTGGTCACGCGAGCGTTAGCACACGCGACGATCCAGTGATCAACTTTGCCACTGACGAAGAGAAGGAGAGAGAGAGAACACACGAAACCATGCATAATAAGAACCAGACATATAGGGCAAGATATCCTGGATAGAAAAAGAAAAAAGCAGCGAACGGGCACAGAGAAAGAAAAGAAAAAGACGCACCTAAGTGGCGGAGAAAGAGAGTAGAAAACGATAAGGACTGAACAAAGATACGGCGGGGAGTGAGCAGTGGATGTCTGATTCACACTACGGCACAGGGGACTAATTCTTTCATGGAGGAGACACCTGTTCCTACCTCTGGCTTGGCACAGGTGTATGTCTTCTCAAAGGACAGACTGTCACATGCTGGCACGTGCTTTTCGGCATACCGGACAGTTCTCGCACATAGTGTATGATAACAGTCCTGTCGTCTTCTTCAAAAGTGAGCTGGACGACTGAGTCGGAAATGAAAAGAAAGTAAAAGGAAAAACAAGGAATTTCCTTTACCCGCTCCGCACGGACACATGGGGAAAGCCAAATGTGTGTGTTGTGGGTGTGGGTGTGTGTTGTGTGTTCATGTGATGGCGAAGCTTGCGCCTTCCCGCGCATGTGGGTGGTGTTTGTGTGTGCGGTGCATCGTGCGTGCGTGTGTCTTTGTGTGTGTGTGTGGCGTGTGTGTGTGCGCGCGCGCGCGCGCGTGCGTTTCTAATATGCTGGTACTTTGTACGGGGGATGGAAATATTTTTTTTTTTCTTTGAATATTGACACACACCACACACACATCGCCGCGCGCCGCACGCACACAACACATCCACACACAGCACACGACACACACACACACTGTCACAGAGCACACATAACACACACACACCACAAACACAACACCACACACAAGTAACATACACCACAACGCAATGCATCACATACACATCACACATGCACACACGTACACCACACACAATGCACTCCCAACCGCCTCATTTCTTTTTCTCCCTCAAACACAAACCCCCACACACACATCCCACACAGTAACCACAAACACCACACGCCCCACGCACGCACGCACACGCACAAACAAACACTAATTCCAATGGTTTCTGTGTGAAACCGATGTCATAGATTTTCAAAATTCCATACTGATATGAACGACGTTCAACATGACTATGTTTTCAAATGCAGAACATCAGAATACATTTCCAGTGTTGTGTCGCATGTTAATAAACCCTCGAGTGTTCACACTGCAATACTGACAGCCAGTTTAAGGAAAAATCTTTCACAGTTTCCCGTTTTTGGGTAAATATATGGAAGCCGCATGTTTTTCTGGTACATTAATGGTGCTTCCATTTAAGCTTCTGACAATGAAGCGTTTTGTGGGGGGGTTCAATAAATGATATCCCAACCACACTGACTATAAAATGCTGCCAAACTTTGATCAGAAAACGGGACTAAATAACTTTCGTGTGTGACGAAATAAACAAACACTTAAGACCTTTGAATCATTGAAAGTTGGAAAGAGAAACAGAGAAAAAACGCGGACGCGTGGACACTGAGGCGGGGGCGGGGGGGGGGGGGGGGGGGTGGTTGAGAGGGAAAGATTGTACCTAGAAACAAAACGCACGAATGGAAACCTTGATAATAAAACGTAGGACTGTAACTTAGGAACAAAGCGTAAGACTGTAAGTTAGGAATGAAACGTAGGCAGGATCAGAACGTAAACTGTAATTTAGGAACAAAACGTAGGACTGTTACTTAGGAACGAACGGCAGACTTGTACCTTAGGAACAGCAACGTAGAACTGTAACTTTAGGAACAAAACAAGAAATGCAACATCGTGAACACATGTATAGGACGGCAACTTAGGAATGAAACGTAGGATTGTTACTTACGAACGAAACGTACAACTGGTACTTAGGCAGAAAACGTACAACTGTAAAACTTCAGAACAAAATCGTAGAACTCTAACATAGGAACAAAGTGTAGGACTGCAAAGTCAGGAACACAAACACCCATACGACTGCACCTTAAGGTAGGGACAGTTAGCTAGGAACAAATGAAGAACGTAAACATAGGTTACAAAACTTCGTTTGAAAATGAGGCGTGACCGCAGGCGGAACATTGAAACAAATGTTTCCAGAGAAATCATTATCATTCCATCCAATTTGAGGAGATGAGTGATGAATCGTTGTTCGTTTTCATTGTCTCCAATGTGGGTGATGGGTAGGAGAACCTAAAAGGGAGGTTAACAAACCTCGGTTGTGCCCACCCGGCTTTTCAGCCAACCACGTTGCGGGAGCGTCTTTTTTTTTTTTTTTTTTTTTTTTTTTTTTTTTTGACCAATCAAACGCACGCATGCCACCAGCGCTCGCACGGCAGGCAGTCAGCCACTAGCCATAACTCCTCCCCACCCCCTCCCTCTCCCAGCCCATCCTCTTTCGACAAGCAAAGACGAAAGGAAAGGAGGAGGGAGGGAGATGGGAAGGAGGGTGGAGGCAATCATTGCATGAATGAAGGTGGGAATGGACGAACGAACAAAGCAAAGAATACATCAACAGGTTTATGAAAGCATTGCATTACCGTGTCGTAATCCGAAGATTCCTGTATTTGTTTTCCTCCCAGATCGGATCGAATACTGTACTTGCCATTGTCAAGAGATCGCACATGGTGGGTTTATCTGAATGAGCATATTAATCGATATTGTCTCTAACTGAAGTTCAGAGGGTTTATATCCTGATTTGCACGCGGGTCATTTGAGATGTCTCTTTCTTCGTTTACTTATTTTATTGCTTTATATTGTATGTAATGTTTCCAAGTGTACACGCCTGTAATGGAATTATTTTTCTTTATATTCCCTCATTGTTCGTTCACATTCTTTCTATTAAACCAGGTGGCTCTGAAAATTTACTACTTTCTTAAACATGTTCGAAATAAAGTCGTATATTTTAAAACCCTGGACCCCTCCCTGCTGAAGCTGTCCCTCTCCCATCACACGACAAGACGGCGATGCGTCTTTCTGCTTTCCTGACTGTGAAAACATATATCTTTATATTTTTATCAATGCCCTATTTTAATAATATTCATCATTAAAAACAAACCATAATCATATTTTTATCATTACTCAAATCCCTTTCCGCCCCCTCTCATGATGGATATACATTTAATATTTATCATTCCAGCAGCGCGCGCGCGTGTGTTTTGTCTGTGTGTGTTGTGTGTGTGTGTGTGTGTGTGTCTTTGAATTTGGGTGGCGTTCGTGCGTGCGTGCGCGTGCGTGCCGTGCGCGCGCGCGTGTCTTGATGTGCTGTGTGTGTTCGTTTGTGCGGTGCCGTACGCGCGTTATGTGCGTTGCGTACGTGCGCGCGCGCCGCGTGTGTGGTGCAGGACGTGGGTTTTAGAATACTTGGGGATTCTATATCTCTTTTTCCGTTTGTTTCATTTTCTGTGTATCTCCCACCATTCAAACCGACAACACAAAGCACACTATTACGAACAATTCACTCATGTGTGTGCGCAGTCTTTTTAAAACCTTGTTTAGTGATGGGTTATTAGAATGAGAGGAGAAAGAAAAATCGGAACACAACACACCACACACACACACCCAACACACACCACAACACACTCGACGCACGCACGCACGCCGCACGCCACACCACACACACAACACACACACACCACACACACACACACCACACACAACCACACACTGTTTGCGCTCGCTATCTCCTCTATGATGATTCTCGGACTATGAAATATCATCTGAGCAGAGAACTTCTTTTGTTAACTTTGTAGTGTAATATTTACTGGACTTTCATCTGAGGATCTGGGAAGCTGGATGTAGAACTGGTATTGGTTTCAGATCGGTAAGGGTTCGAAGTCATTGAGCCGTACGTAATTCGAGCAGAAAATTCAAGACAATAGCAGGATAACCAAACATAACGAATGATAAACCTGAGAGGCGGTCAGTGTGGCCCCTTCTCGTACACATTTGCAGGAATGAAACTGTTTCAAAGGAAATGTTTTCAAGGGGGGAATGAAGGTAAAGGGCAACCAAACCAAAATGAGCCAGAAAAAGGTCATGATGGGGCCTATGGTGAAAGGTGGCATGCCTGTATTTTTTTCAGCACAATGATGTTGCGGACACGTAGATGAAGCTTTTCATGCTTTTGTTTCATCAGTATACAGTCCGTTATCCATCCTGTGCCAGAACAAAAATTGGTGCCGAACACAGGCATAAATGAAGATGCCATTGACACGTGCACGTAAATGCATTCATTGTGCACCATGGGAAAGCGAGAATAATTGCCTCCCTTGTTTGCTGTTTCAACTGTGTTTCACGAGAGTTCAGTTCAGGTTAAGTTTCAGTTTCAGTTATCATCAAGGATGACGTGCAGCTGCGTGCGGACTGGTCCTCATACGCTAAACCACAGCCATCCGCTAAGTTTTGAGACCACACTGCGCATGATTTAAAGCTGATATATAAATGAATTAATAACGAAGCTGAGAGATTTTAAGAAGACGGTCCTCGTGGCTGACTTAGCAGATATGTCCAACGCATTACCAACCGTTTTTTTTTTTTTTGTTAAAAAAGAAAAAAGAGACAATGTGTTTAATGTAGCCTAGAGCGTCTGTGCGGCTTGTTTTTTTTGTTATTGTTTTCTGTTGTTGTCATTGTTGTTCACGTTAAAGAATTTTTCAGAGAATGTTTTCAACTCCTAATCTCTAATTCTTGGTTGTGGTCACAGTTTGGGGTGTCATATTAAATAAATAAATAATAGATGGGGAAAATATATAGTAGATATATATACTTTTTTTTTTTTTTAAGTGTGGAAAAAATTGGTAAAGTGGAGTACCTGGTGCAGTTATTCGCCCTTTCTTCTCCACATGTTGTCAATGGTGGTTGCGTGCTTCATGGACATCTCTTACTATTGCATGCGAAGATTGACTGTACCTCTGCAGAAGGGCGCGAGGATTGTGTGCACGTCAGCCACGATTCAGGAGATGACACTGACCGCAGGCAGCACACAGCATTTCGTCGTCCTCGTCCCACTTCAAAGGGCGCATATTCAGCCTCTGGGTTGATAACGGCGAGGCGAGGCGGAGATCTGGATACTGTTACTTCCCTTGCTTAAAGCCGCAGGGCGAGAAACTTGCCAATAAAAATGCCGACGGTTGTACCCTACCATCAGAAAATGTTACTAATTTTGGCGTTGGGATCCCAGGATAATTCAAGGTCCACTGACTTGTGATGGGTCACGATGTGAACGAAATCGAATTTTCAGAATGTTTTGAAGACAAAAAAAAAATATTTAACAAATCAAAGCAATGAATACAGGGATAGATATTATTATTGTTATGGTTTTAAAAGGCTTGGATAAAACTGGTAAAAATTTGGTTACCCTTCTTGTTAGTGTTACATCAATTAAAGACAAATACTGGAATGAGAATTCTGTTTCCGTTTTTTTTTTGAACTTCAAATGGGATGTATGGTTTTGCTCCATAAAAACTGGCCACTCTTTCTAGAACGCAGCAAAAAATTAGGATGTAATGAAAAAAAAAATCGATTTCTGCTTATAGTAAGTAAAGTGAGTTTCGCGAAGTGAGCCACCAGGGACAACGAAAATTACAATGCTTTCACTTCAACGCGCAACAGAGTGGGGGGGGGGGGGGGGGGGGGGAGGGGGAAGGGGAGGAGGGGGAGGGGTGGAAGGAAGAAGGCAGCAAGGGGGGGGGAGGAGGAGGGAGAGGGGGAAGGTGGGGATTAATGTATAAAATCCTCTGTGTGTGTATGTGTTTTTTTGTATGTGTGTGTGGTGCTGTGCGCGCGCGCGTCTGGTGCGTGTGCGTGTGTGTGCGTGTGTGTGTGTGTGTGTGTGTGCTTGTGTGTTGGTGTGTGTGTGTGTGTGTGTGTTTGTGTTGGTAGTTTGAGTGTCTTTGCTTCTGCAAGCGGCCACAGGTCTCATGGGTGGATCTTATAGTGGTGCACATTTGTGTGAAATTGTATTGACATTGGTTTGATAAAGACGCGGTTTATCAACACTTTTGTGTTTGCCCTTTTGGGGTGGCTGTGACCTGACATGTCCTTCATGACGATTTAGAAGCATGCTGCATAAGCTGTCGGGGGCTAAAGGCCAAAGGCTGCCAGCAAATACGGACGGAAATCGGTCTCGGAAACGAAACCGACCGTGGCCGTCGATGAAATATTTCCGTTCTCTCCTGATTACCAGTTTTGCGTCTGTCGCAATGCGTCACGTGACTGGCAGACCAGCCCATGACACCAGTTCCAACTGTGCCAAGGATCTTGATACTAAATTTGGTGGCGATCGGCCGAAATGTGTGGCTTTGTATAAGCATCACACACACACACACACACACACACACCACACACAAGCACATATATATATATATTATATATATCTATATATATAATATTATATATATCTATATATTATATATAAACGACTTTTGTATATATAGATAATGACGAACGACACGCGACCTCACCGACAAACGACCCACGATGGCTAAGACGTTGTGCTTGTTGCTGGTTGTTGGTGGTTGTTGCTGCTGCTGTGTATGATGGGCTGCTGATGCTGCTGATGATGGCTGATGTGCTGATGATGATGATGAACCTTAAATCCCTTCTCCATTCTCTTACAGAAAGACATCGGGGAATAGGTGGGTGGGGGAGTCATCTTGGTCATGATCAGATTAACACTCCCTCCTCCTGTTACAAATTAAACTCCCCGGAGGTCGTTTCAATGTCAAAAAAAAATAAAGTGTACACATTAACTCCCAGGGCCAGTTATTCTAAACTGTGAAAAAAATGACCTCTTAGTGGGCAGGGAGTTTACACTTTTTACACACTTTAATGTTTTCAAGAATTGTGTGAGAGACTTGTACAAAAATGTTTTTAGAACATTTTGAAGTTTGTACTGAGTGGCGTTATTTTGGCACAGGGTGGGAGTCATTCCTAGTTTAACCCTCCCGGGGAGTTAAAATTGACATATGAACAGTTTAACTCCCTGGGAGTTAAACCATTCGGGGAGTTAAAACTTTTCGTTCCAACGGGAAAGTGGTCGCTGCATCTATATAATCAGGGGACATATGTTTTCAATAAAGTTCTGTGGGTCCTGTGTAGATGTAGTCATGAATCACTCATTGCTAGTGACGCTAATACACTGTTGTCATCCATCATAAACTACGATGAGGGGTAAGCTGTAAGAAGTGTACCTATGTCAAACGATGTATCGGACCTCGTAACCGTATCTACATCAAAAGTGATCTAGAAGCCCAAGTTTCTGTGGCTTTAAGTGATGGGGCACTTTCAGCATGGCAGCAAACTGTTCCAACAACATCCTATGAACTTTCAAGGACACGCCCCTTCTCGTATGAATCAGTCCACACCCGATGGCTGTTAGTCCTTTTAGAGGGAAGTCTAACCTCAACACATCCCTAAGATCTAATATACCGCCTAAAAAGTCTAACTATACCGCTGAAGGTCTAACTATCCCTGCCTTAAAGTTAAACTACTTACCGCCTGAAAGTAACTAACTATAACCGCCTGATAGTCTAACTATACTGCCTGAAGTCTAACTATACTATGCCTGAGTCTAGTCTACCTATACCGGCCTGAATCTAAAACTAAATACTGCCTGAAGTCTAAACTATAAGCCTGCCTGATGTCATCACCTTCATAGATCAATGTCAACGTCGAGTCTTTAACGTTTTGAAGACGGACCGGAGATAACTGTAAACATGGAAGAGGTGGGATGCCTAGGAATTACACAGCTCTGAGCCCAAATATAGAACAAGTTGATATGCATGCATCAAGTGTCCTGAGAGCGCTAACCTTTCGTGATTGAAGCATTTTGATATGGAAAATGTTCTATAATGTGCTATTGCAGAACTTGTATTCCTCCTTAATCCTATTCCTTTTACATGCTGTTTACAGACAGTGTCGATATCGTCTTTTGCGTCTACGCACAGGAAAAAACAGTTTGTTACGTCTCTAACAAGAGTTTGCTGTTTTTGAAGTGATAAACATTCAGGATACACACACGAATGTGTGTTATAGAAAGGCAGGAAGGAAGAGAGGAAGGGATGAGAGAGGAGAAGAGAGAGAGATGAGAATGGAGAGAGAGAGAGGACGAGAGAGAGAGAGAGAGAGATGAGCGAGCGAGAGAGAGAGAGGACCACACACACACACACACGACAGAGAGAGATGAGAGGAGAGAGAGAGAGAGAGAGAGCTGACAATCCGCCACCAGAGTAGCTCAACAGAACTAACTCAAATGAAATAAACAAAGTCTACGACATTTTGCAGAACAACACTTTTAATATTGCAGATTTGACATTGATCACCTAAAATCAGTTTCATTTCCGTGGTTACTATTTGCACTTTGGTGCCATGAGTTATTGCACTTTGGTGCCATGAGTTAAAGTCAGACCTCGTTGCAAAGTGAGGCGACTGCAGGCGGAAATCTCAACAAATCTGAAATGTAAGTAATAGCGAACTGCCAGGGAAACATAGACAAAACGAATCACAAGACAAAACACGACGCGTTTGGACCTCTTAGATCTTCTTCAGGCAAGATACAAAAACACTCAGGACAACGAAAAATGAACGAGCGATCACTTATCTTCATTCACTTCAGCGCAAGTTTTGTCTGGAACAAAAAAAAAAAAAAAAAAAAAAATGGGGTTCGGAGAAGCAGGGATGTGGATGGGGTGTACAAATATCAGGGTTCCAAATTCCACCTCCCCCCCCCCCCCACACCATCCTCTCCCACTCCCGCCTCCACCCCACACCACCGCACACCTCTGCTTCCCCACCCCATTCTGATTTAGGGGATTTTTCTTTTGTTTTGTTGGGTTTTTAATCTGAAATTGTCATTCTGGGAGAAAAAAAAAAAAGAGACGTGAAAAGAACAACAAAAAAAAACCAAAAACGTTTTTAAAAAATGTATTTATTAACTCTCCTTCCGTGAGATCGTTGATAATTTTTCTGATTCTTTGTCATTTTTAGACTTATTAAGACTTGTGAAAAGTTCTAGTCTTTACCAGAAAGAATTTTTTTTTTTTTCATTTTTGTTGCCTTTTGATGTTTTCAAGAGAATGGTTTTGCTTTTAAGTCAAAAGATAAAGCCAGAAAGTCTGTGTGTGCTGTGCGTGCGTGTGTGCGTGCGTGCTTGCGCGCGCGCGCGCGCGCGCGAGCGCGCGCGTATGTCTGTGTGTGTGCGTGTGTGCGTGCGCACGCACGCGTGCGAGTGCTTGCGTGCGTGCGTGCGTGCGTGTGTGTGTGTGTGTGTTGTGTGTGTGTGTGTGTGTGTGTTGTGTTGTGTGTTGTGTGCCTGCGTGTGTGTGTGTGCGGTGTGTGTGCGTACGTGCGTTTGTGTGTGTGTGTGCGCGTGTGTGTGGTGTGTGTGTGTGTGTGTGTGTCTGTGTGTGTGTGTGTGTGTTCTGTGCGTGTGTGTGCGTGTGGGTGTGTGTGTGTGTGGTGTGTGTGTGCCTGCGTGCGTACGTGCGTGCGTGTGTGTGTGTGTGTGTGTGTGTGTGTGTGTGTGTGTGTGTGTGTGTGTGTGGGTGTGTGCGCGCGTGCGTGCGTGCGTGCGTGCGTGCGTGTGTGTGTGTGTGTGGTGTGTGTGTGTGTGTGTGTGTGTGTGTGTGAGGTATATTCAATGTTTTGCCTTTTTGTTTAGTAGTAAAATTTTCTTAATATTATGCAAAATGTTCACCATGATGTCACGCTATAAGTCGTAAACGTTGGAATCAATAATGAGTGCTTGTTTTCGTTTTGTTCCACACCTTATAAAAACTGACAATCCCAAGATATGAAAAGATCTCAATCCAATCTAGAGTGAACATCAGCGACATCAGCATGTTGTGGTCAATCCGATCTCAGTTTAAAAGAGCCTTTTCGTAGCCTTCGCTTTGAAGGAAATAATTGACCAATCAGGACATTTCCTGCTAACATTAACTATGAGAAGCGTGAGTTAGAGAACAGCTACATGCGTGCTAAACACATGAAAACAACACAAAACAAAGCAAATGCGTCGATTCGTTGTCTTTAAGACTGTGAAGTAGAACTTCAAGGGTCGGATTATGAGCCAGCGCATCAGCTAGACCCAGAACTGAACACAAAGAGATTCCTTTGTTTCAAAATGTCCTCGGCAAATCCAACGGTACATCTGTCATAGGGACAATGCAGAAATTTTGGTCTCGGCAAGTGGTAGTGAACAGGCGTACAATGTGTGTGTGTGTGTGTGTGTGTGTGTGTGTGTGTGTGTGTGTGTGTGTGTGTGTGTGTGCGCGCGCGCGCGCGCACGCGTGCGTGCGTGTGTGTGTGTGTGTGTGTGTGTGTGTGTGTGTGTTGTGGTGTGTGTGTGTGTGTAGATAGACAGACAGATAGATAGATAGACGGATAGACAATGTGTAGATAGATACACACACACACACACACACACACACACACACACACACACATATATATGTGTGTGTGTGTGTGTGTGTGTGTGTGTGTGTGTGTGTGTGTGTGTGTGTGTGTGCTCTTTGAGTTATAATTAGTATTTTATCCTGTTTCCTGTTTCTGTATATGCGCTTTAGGCTTTCGCGAGATAAAGCGCTCTCTCTCTCTCTCTCTCTCTCTCTATATATATATATATATAATATATATATATTATATATATCCTTTTTACATTTACATCACATAATTATCATGATCATTATCATTACTATTATTGTTGTTATCATTATTCTCATCATCATCATCATCATCATCGTTGTTGTTATTGTTGTTCCTATTACTGTCTCTCTTGTTGTTCTTGTTGTTGCTCTTGGTATTGTTATCGTTTCATTGTTGCTATTACTTTCTTCATCAGAATCATCATATTCCTCGTCTTCATTTTTGTCATCAGCATTATCACAGTTCTTGCCGCTGTTTTGGTTGTAATTATTTGTTGTCGTTGCTGTTGTTGTTAGTCTCATTACTTTCAGTGTTGCTGTAGACATTTTGCCACCAATACTTACACCGCACTTTTTTATCTTCTCCGCATGTACATGAACTCTCGCAGTCGTAGCTGGATTCGCATTGATTTAAATTACAAACGGGCCAACGAGCTTTGAAATGCTGGTCCCTGAAAAAAAAAAAACAACATCAGACAACGGATGTGTTTTGACAAAGTTGAAATGTTGTTCTGGTACCGGTGGTGGTGGTGGTGGTGGTGGTGGTGGTGGTGCTGTTGTTGCAGTTGCTGCTGCTTGTTAACGGTCACGTCACTGTATACTTGTTCATCATTACATCACGTGGTTCGGTAGTCGAGGAGTCGTGTGTCAGGTCGCCTGACCAATCAGTCACACAGCCGGCGAGTTAGTTGCGGAGTCCCTTTGTCACTAAGTCAGTCAGTTTGCCATACAGCAAAAGGATTATCTGGCTTTTCTAATGTCAAACAGTAAACAAGTGGGGTAGTTTTTGCTCCCATAAGGAAACCTAACACAGAGTTACTTTTATTCAAGACTGCACAGCCTTTTAAACTTGAATAAAGTCAGACAAATACAAAGACGAACAATCTAATAGTGGGGGGAAAACAAGCGCAGGCCAACAACTAAATTGTCTTCATAGTAATGATTTGGCATAACTTTTAACTTAAGGAGGGGGGGGGGGGGGCAGAAGGTTGAAGATGTAAAAACTGGGAACATGAAATTAAAAAATATATTGCAGATATGAAAACTCTTCACTGGCTGCATAAGGGAACCATCGCAATCCCTTTTAAAGGCAGATATATTTGTATTGCCTGCTCCGAGGCCTTTCGTCCGCCAAATCATTACTATGAAGACAATTTAGTTGTTGGCCTGCGCTTGTTTTCCCCCCACTATTAGATTGTTCGTCTTTGTATTTGTCTGACTTTATTCAAGTTTAAAAGGCTGTGCCAGTCTTGAATAAAAGTTACTCTGTGTTAGGTTTCCTTATGGGAGCAAAAACTACCCCACTTGTTTACTGTTTATTGTTTACTGTTCCCTGCCTCATTTCATTTCCAGTTTTTCTAACGTCGTTTTCTGTTGTAATTTACGTCTTCGTCAGATCATTTTCACAATACATTTAATGTTTTTTTGTTGTGTTTGTTTGTTTGTTTTTCAAATCGCTCTCTTTTTTTCACCACTACTTGTTCATTTCATTATAGTTCGTTATTTCCAATTGTTCATTATCTAGTTGGCCAGAAATCCTCCCCCCCCCCCCCCCCCCTCTTTTTGTTTGTCCTTCAACCTCCTATGTTTTTTTTTTCTTTCTTTTCTTTTTTTTTTTGTTTTTGGTTGGGACTTCCAGTCTACTCCCCTCCCCACCCCCCCACCCCCCCCTTTCTTTGGTATTACAACTTTTACGCACTATGCGCGTGTGTATGTTGTACAACGACAAATGGACATTTTCTCGTTGACTTTGATGCCTAACCATACACAGAGCGTCAGGGTTTATTCATATGCTAATGCTTTATTTTGTCTCTTGTTAGGGAAGGGTGATGTCTGTGTAGTGAGGGATGGGTGGTGTCTGTGTGGTGGGGGATGGGTGGGTGTCTGTGTGGTGGGGGATGAGTGGTGTCTGTGTGGTGGGGGATGAGTGGTGTCTGTGTGGTGGGGAATGGATGGTGTCTGTGTGGTGGGGGATGGGTGGTGTCTGTGTGGTGGGGAATGGGTGGTTTCTGTGTGGTGGGGGATGGGTGGTGTCTGTGTGGTGGGGGATGGGTGGTGTCTGTGTGGTGGGGGATGGGTGTGTCTGTGTGGTGGGGGATGGGTGATGTCTATGTGGTGGGGGATGGGTGGTGTCTGTGTGGTGGGGGGATGGGTGGTGTCTGTGTGGTTAGGGATGGGTGGTGTCGGTGCGGTGGGGAATGGGTGGTGTCTTTGTGGTTATGCGTGGTGGTGAGCGTGTTGTGGGGATGGGTGGTGTCTGTGAGATGGGAGATGGGTGGTGTCTGTGCGATGGGGGATGAATGGTGTCTGTGAGATGGGGGATGAATGGTGTCTGTGCGATGGGGGATGAATGGTGTCTGTGAGATGGGGGATGAATGGTGTCTGTGCGATGGGGGATGAATGGTGTCTGTGCGATGGGAGATGGGTGGTGTCTGTGCGATGGGAGATGGGGTGGTGTGTCTGTGCGATGGGAGATGGGTGGTGTCTGTGCGATGGGAGATGGGTGGTGTCTGTGCGATGGGAGATGGGTGGTGTCTGTGCGATGGGGGATGAATGGTGTCTGTGAGATGGGGGATGAATGGTGTCTGTGCGATGGGGGATGAATGGTGTCTGTGCGATGGGAGATGGGTGGTGGTCTGTGCGATGGGGGATGAATGGTGTCTGTGCGATGGGGGATGAATGGTGTCTGTGCGATGGGGGATGAATGGTGTGGTGTCTGTGCGATGGGGGATGATGGGGATGGTGTCTGTGCGATGGGAGATGGGTGGTGGTCTGTTGTTGCATCCAGATGGGTTCTGGGGGGTCCTTCAAATGGCAAAAAAACGTAGCAGTGGGGGGTAGGAAGGAGAGGGAAAGGACAGGAGTGGATTCAGGCACCCTGGATCCCCTTCTCCCCCCCCCCCCCACCTCCCCCCATCCGGCTCTGCTAAGAGTTCTCCGTAAATCCGTAAGGAAATTTTACTGTCTGCCATCGTTGGCTAGAAAGAAGAAATGAATTTCGAGTCAGTGACACACAGCCCACTCCTGTTACAGACAGTCGTATCTTTGAAGAGGCTAGCAACGCTCCATTGTATTCCTGTTACAGGCAGGCGTATCTTTGAAGAGTCTAACAAATGTTCCATTGTATTCCTGTTACAGGCAGTCGTATCTCCTGAAGAGGCTAACAACGTTCCATTGTATTCCTGTTACAGACAGTCGTATCTTTGAAGAGTCTAACAAATGTTCCATTGTATTCCTGTTACAGGCAGTCGTATCTCCTGAAGAGGCTAACAACGCCCCATTGTATTCCTGTTACAGGCAGTCGTATCTCCTGAAGAGGCTAACAACGTTCCATTGTATTCCTGTTACAGGCAGTCGTATCTCCTGAAGAGGCTAACAACGTTCCATTGTATTCCTGTTACAGGCAGTCGTATCTCCTGAAGAGGCTAACGACGCTTTGTGGTGTTCCTGTTACAGACAGTGGTGCCTTTGAAGAGGCTAAGTCTTGCTGGCAGCGGGAAAGACTGTAACCCAGGATTCTCTTCAGAGAGCACGGAAGACATCATGTCGAAAGCTTGGCAGTGTCTAGAGTTGTGCTGTCTTCGCCTGTCAGCGGAACAGCAACGAGTGAGGCTGCGGGATGCACACGGCAGTTGCTTGACGGCGACGTTTTTTTGCCGGTGGGTTCTGCAGTCATGGAACATGGGCAGGTTCACCCAATGGAACGCTCCCGTGGAGGTTCTGTCGTGTCACATCCAGTGGTCAGTACACAGTAGCATCAATTATGCCCCTTGAGTCTTCATGCAATGCCCTGTGCGTCCTGCGGGCACAGCATAAAGGACTGGACGGGTTACAACGCGTTTCACATAGTTCTGTATTTGTGTGTTGTAGCAGGTGTTACAACACTCTATCCTGCATGCCTGTGACAACAGACAGAACACAAGGTGGTACACTTACCTCTTAGATACCAGGGTGTCGAAGATGCCTGAGACCTTACGTTGTGTTTCCCGTTCAGGCCGTGTCTCTGGAACAAGCACGAACGGATTTCATTCAACATGGGTCGTTGTAATCATGACGCTTGTGCGTGTGTGCCGACCGCCGCGTTTACAGTTAGCATTTTTCACAAAAGACGGGCATCTGGAACATGATTTCTTCAGATCTACGAATCGATTATGTATTGTTTAAAGACAGGAAGAGAAGCAAAAGACGGA
>JADBJO010001346.1:407500-414486 GCA_016801955.1 Conus betulinus | reverse complement strand
GATGTGATGGCCGCTTCCTTAAGGCGCTTGAAAGCCAGAACAAAAGTTCTTGAGGCCCTAGTGAGAGACTTCCTGTTTGCCGATGACTGTGCACTCGCAGCACTCAACGAGCCAGACCCGCAAGAGCTTGCCAGTTGCCTGTCTGCAGCAGCGAAGGCCTTTGGCCTAACGATCAGTCTACGGAAGACAGAAGTGATGCTCCAACCAGCACCCGGCCTCTCTCCTCCGGAACCAAAGATCGTGATCGAGGGCACGACCCTGAACAATATGGTAGCTTCACCTACTTGGGGAGCTGCTTGTCTTCATCGTGTGTGGCTTAGATAAAGAAGTGTCGAACAGACTGGCAAAGGCAGGAGCTTCCTTCGGCAGGCTTTGGAACAGAGTGTGGGAAGAGCGTGGTATCACTGTAAGTACCAAGCTGGCAGTCTACAGAGCAGTCGTTGTCACGTCACTGCTCTATGGCTGTGAGACCTGGACACTGTACAGGAGACAACAGAAGGCTCTAGATCAGTTCCACCTCTGCTGCCTGCGTAAGATCATGGGCATCTCCTGGGAGGATAGGATTTCCAACACAGAAGTGCTTCGCAGAGCAAAGATGCCTGGTATCGAGGCGCTGATCATGAAAGTGCAGATGAGGTGGGCTGGGCATGTGGTACAAATGGACGACACGCGACTTCCAAAAATGGTCTTCTCCTCTGAACTGGCAGCTGGAACAAGGAACACTGGGCGGCCACTCAAACGCTTCAAAGACTGCTGAAAGTGTCACTGGCAGCCTGGGGCATCCCGCTTCAGGGCTGGGAAACACTTGCCACAGACCGCAGTGCCTGGCGACAAAGGGGCCCACAAATTCGAAGAGAAGCGTTTGCAGGAATTGGACCAGAAGCGCCAAGCCCGCAAAGAGAGGAGACCTGACCCAATGACAGCTGTCGCATGCCCAGAGTATGGACGTATCTATGTGTCCAGCTTTGGCTTGCGCTCACATATACCGAGTCACTGAGGTCTTCGTCGACCACGACGGACATCCATGATGGATGGATAGAAAGTGGGTCTTTCTGCGTCTGATATCATGAGAGCTTGGCTGTCTTTCGAAGTTGTTTTGTTCAATTTCCTAGTCCATTGTGATTAAAATGAGTTTTTGCTGTTGGTGCTATAAGTGAAGAGCAGAACTTGGTGTCAGACAGTTGTTCGTATGATTCCTGTATGTATAGCTGTTTGTCCCATGACACAACCGCAGCGCACTTTGTTTGCAGGTTTTACAACGGTATCTTGTCGTTGTCACAGTGACTCAAAACGTTTTCTTCTTGTGAATGGTCGAAATAATGGACAGGTTCGGAATTTATACTGGAGATCATTTCGATTTTAGTCTGGAGATTATTTTTGTCCCTTTGAATATAGAGTTCAGCGTCGTTGTATTTGTGAAAATGTCCGCTCTGTCTGTTCATGGTGCTCTGGTATATCATTAAGTGAAACCTTGTACTGACAAATCTCTCAACGTCAAATTGGCCTCTCTCTCTCTCTCTCTCTCTCTCTCTCTCTCTCTCTCTCTCTCTCTCTCTCTCTCTTTGCATACATTCTTTCATATGCGCAAAATGTTGTTAAACTGTAAAATTCGATTTTCTTAGCGCGTGTAAAACTGCCTTTGAATCAACTCGGAAAAGAATTTGAAATGCACGTTTAGGGGAATCAAGCAAATAATACAGGGCCGTAAGAATGGCAGTGAGCTCTGTCGTGAACATGGATCTCTTTCTTCTAACATAAAAAGATATAGGGAATGATAAAAGCTGCTCACGCTTTCTGGTTATCTACCTGAAATCCATCCATGCAAACTTTTGATGAAAAGGGAAGTGAGCGTTTATATGAGCGTTTATTAATGCACTAAAAATATCACCATTGTCTTTGTTTATCGTACGGTGAAATAACTGATGTCAAATTAGCCCCTTGAAGTTCCCATGGTGGCCAAGGGAGAAATACTGTTTCAGACTTTACCATTTTCTTCAGATCGCTTTCTGATCGTTGTCGTTCGGCGTCACAATCAGCCTCAAGTAGACAAACATCGTGGGCCAAGACGTCAACAGCACTCCCGGCATCTCCATCGACGATCGGTTCTGAAATGGTCAACAACTTCACTTACGTGGGCTCCACCATCTCCGGCAACTCTCTCTGGACGCCGAGCTGAGCGTGCGGATCGGCAAAGCAACAACAGCGATGGTCCGTCTAGCGAAGAGAGTCCGGGACGACGTCATGCTAACGTCAAGTACCAAGATGACCGTATACCGAGTGTGCTGAGCACTCTTCTCTACGGAAGCAAAGCATGGACCCTGTACTCTCGACAATAACGCAGACTGAACGCCTTCCACCGAAGCTGCCTCAGAAGACTCCTGGGCGTCACTTGGTAGGGGCTGCATCACCAACAAGGACGTTCTGGCCCAGGCAGGGGATGCCTAGCATGTTCGCCATGCTGACACAGAGACGCCTGCGCTGGCTTGGCCACGGCAGCCGCATGGACGACGGTCGCATCCCAAAGGACATGCTGTACTGTGAGCTGGCTACAGGCTCCAGACCGACAGGACGGCCCGCCGTACGCTACAAGGATGTATGCAAGTGCGACTTGAAGGCAGGCAACTTCGACTCAGCAGACCTGGAGACAGCAGCTTCATACCGGGTCGACTGGCGGTCCATCAAGGCCGGCATCAAACAAGCAGAGCAGAGGAGAGAGAGCCCCAGTGGGAAGAACACAGGCGCCGCAGACGGCAAAGAATAGCGTCGGCACCAACAGACACTCATGACCGAGACTTCACCTGCAGCAACTGGCACAGAGTGCCGCTCGAGGATCGGGCTCTTCAGCCACAGCAGGCGCTGCAATCCACAACTGAGCGATCCATGGTGAAACGCCATTGTCTCTCCAGACGGACGGACACTACTGTAACTGCTGAAGATCAATCGTCTGGTTTTTCTATTGTGTGTTTTCCATACTGTTCTTTGATCATTAGTATGGTTTGTGCTGTCGGCGGTACTCGCTTTCATTACGAAAATGTTGCCGCACTCTCGTCTGCCAGTTATGATGAGAATGCACTCTGTTTAATATTATCGCATCTCATATTTTTGTGTACACTATTCATATTGTATATAGGTCTTTGGTGTATATTCCTTGACTGTTTGTACAGGCTGCTTGATTTACAGCAGATGGTAAGTTTGAAGTCATGCACTACCAAGGACTTGCCAGAGTCTACCTCTTTGTCTGCTCAGTTTCAAGTTGTCGTTGTTCTTCATATCTCATGTCAGAAATCCATTGAACACGATCAAATAACAGTCAAAAGACTTGATCGATTTTTTCAGCGACAAAAAATTTTCACAAACACACCTTTTTTTACCCTAAAATTGCTATTGATGTACTTTTCACCAAACATGAGTAGTTTTTTCTTAAACGAAGAATGTGTACGAATCTTCTACATTTTTGTTAGAGTGCACATGCGCACGCGCGCGCGCGTATGCGTGTGTGTGTGTGTGTGTGTGTGTGTGTGTGTGTGTGTGTGTGTGTGACACATGGCAGATGAAAACAACACACACACACACACACACACACACACACACACACACACACACACACACACATGACAGATGAAAACACACAACAACACACACGCGCGCGCGCACACACACACACACACACACACACTCTAGAATATTGTGTTCTGTTTGCTAGAATATAAGCAGTTTGTAGCCGCTGAAATTGTCTCGCTTTTTTTCCTTAATTGTGTTTCTCCATGCTGTTGTTTGATAGTCAGTATTGTTTGTACTGTCATCTACACTCTGTTTCATTAGGAAAGTGTCGCTACACTTTCGCCTATCAGCGCGCACGCGCGCGCGCGCGCGCGCGCGTGTGTGTGTGTGTGTGTGTGTGTGTGTGTGTGTGTGCGTGTGTGTGTGTTGTTTTCATCTGCCAATGGAGGGTACAGGGTTATCTAATCTTGTAGCAGCTACAGAACAAACGAGATTCTTCCAATATGAATTACTTTCAACCTGATTTACCAGCGCTCCCTGATACTAATTCACACTCTCTTGAAGATTTTTGTTAAAACAATATTTCAGGTTCTGTAGTCGCCGCTATCGTTCACACGTATTAGCCTGTTCGAGAGGAGCAGACAGACAACCAGACGCGATTTCGCGCGCGAGCGTTAGCGCGAGTTGTCGTTCTTTGGTCAATGCACAGCACGACAACATGGTTGAAAATCACAAGTGTAATTACCGCTCAAGAAATGCGTCTCAAGATTTTTTTTTTTCCAACGTATTATTTTCAGTTGCAAAGTGGCGACTGAAGTCGGAAATCTGAAAAATTTTAAGCACCATATTTGCAAATCATGAACAAACGAATCACGAAACAAAACGTGTTTTGTCTTGTGATTCGTTGGTCATGTTTGGCGGATTTACTACTTAAAAAAAATTTTCAGTATCTTTTTTTTTTTTTCAGTTCATTATACTGGTCATGCATGCGTATATAAAAAAAAAAAACATGGCGAAATCGTATAGACACACATATCTGTTTGCAAATATTGAAATTTGGTGCTCCGAACACTGTCAAATAGATAGATTCCTCACACACACACACACACACACGCGCGCGCGCGCACACACGCACGCACGCACGCACGCACGCACGCACACACACACACACACACACACTTAAAAGCATGTGGTCATCTAAATGCGAAAGGCCTATGGCACAGACTGGTTGGTATTAACGATTTATCAGTGCATTACGCACATACGTACTACCCAGAAAGAAACAGAAAAAACACATAAGCAATTTGAAAAAAAAAAATCATTCTACCCATATACCCAACGTCCCTATTCCCTCCCCCACCCCCCCCCACCCACCCCACCCCCGAAACAAATCTGTGCTAGTGTCATATTGTTCGTTAGTGCATATCTTTTCATGACGGGAACGACGTAAGTCTAATCGTAAAAACATCGTCAGTTTCATTGATGGTACGCGTTTCGCACCTGTTGTTGAAACATACAGCGTGCACAGCCTAAGTGACCATATGGGGTGCACGGTCACTTGCACTGAAGTTCATACTCCACATTCAATGACTTAATGCCGGGTGGAAAGGCAAGGGCATGAAGTGGTTCGCCTTCTGTCTCCACCACTGCGCTATGTCTCCGTGAAAATCACTGACAAGGGACTGATGTGAGCCAGGCTCACTTTTCCATTTCTGAAATGTCACCAGAAATACGTCAACTGTTCTCTGATAACTGAAAAAATTATTTTTCAAATGATAAAGGTTTCATTAATACGCCCGAGAAGCTGATATTCGGTAAACACACCGGAAAGAATTCAAGAAAATATGTTGCCACCAACCTTAATGTCCAGCAGGGGAGAGGCTACACGAATGAGGCGATGAGGCGACGAAGAGAGCAGTTCGGCTGTTGAAATCACAGAGCAGACTAACAGTGGCAACAGCTTTAAGATAGATCTGCTTGGTCTGACGTGGCACACGCCGCAGCCATCTACCTAGACACCAGCGCCACCGTGTGGGACCAGCTTCCCCCGTATCTACAGTGGCTGCACACCAAAAACTGATGCACCAAGGCCTTGCTTAAGGAGTCCAGTATATATATAGATCAGCGCTGTTGGATTGCTTTGACAATTTTTGTTCTGTTTGAATGTCACACGACCGTACTCACATGCATACACAGAGGCGTCGTGTTCATCTGCATGCAGCACAACCTGACTCCATCTCTCTCAACATGAAGATCAAGCTATATATATATATATATATATAATATATATATATACATTATATATATATATATATATTCAATTATAAACAAAGCTTGCTCTTATGTCTTAGATTGAAGAAATAGGGGGAGATAATCATTCATATCTGCAGTGGTAGATAATTCTGCCTAACTAACAGTATGTGCTTGAGTGGGTGAATGGGGAATGAGGAATCAAGTTACCACTTTTCCGCGGTCACTGGGGAGAAACAGTCAGGTTTCGAAATACCGGTATCTGACCAGGAGTTATATATTAGTGAGCTTCCTCCCCACTGGAATTTGTCTCCCCCCTTGGAGACTATAAGCTTGCTGAAGGCTCATTCTGAGAAGCATTTATTATTCCCCATTCACCCACTCAATCACATACTGTTAGTTAGGCAGAATTATCTACCACTGCAGATATGAATGCTTATCTCCCCCTATTTCTTCAATCTAAGACATAAGAGCAAGCTTTGTTTATAATTGAATATTTCTTGCAGTCATTGCAACACCAAGCTGCTCTGTAGGTTGCTGGAATGGTGCTCGGTACTTATCCTTGGAATTTATTAGTTTATATATATATATATGTGTGTGTGTGTGTGTGTGTGTGTGTGTGTGTGTGTGTGTGTGTGTGCGTGTGTGTGTGTGTGTGTGTATTTTTTCAATTTGCGATGCTCACATCACTAATCTAAATCACAAATTAATTCAATGCCTTTCATGGCTATTTGTCCCTTTTCACATTAGGGTACCTTCATTCATATTTCTTCACATTATTCAAATCCAACTGTCCCTTTACACAATAGGGCGCTCTACAAATTATAAAAGTCTAGCAATGTCTTTGACATACTTGTAAAAAAAAAAAAAAACAGAAAAACATAGTACAACTTCTTTTCCACCACACTGATCAATCACGCTTCACCCTTTGACAAATATCGGGTTTTCTTCACAGTCTCTTCACTGGCTTACAAATACATCTCATGTCTACCCTTTCACGAACCTGAGGGTTTGTTTACACAAACTTCTTAGGCAAAAATTCATCTTGTCATTGGAGAGCGTAGCATTCTTCAATCCATGACAGTGTGATTACAAGGGTCTTCCAAGCTCACGGGAGTAGTGTTAGCCTCGTCTCTCACCACAGTTTAACAAGCCTCGTGAGCCAGTCATAGGGAAAAAAAAGGGTTCTCGTCCGAAAACAGACAAGAAACTTATTTTAAAGTAAATGAATAAGA
>JADBJO010001346.1:402500-405000 GCA_016801955.1 Conus betulinus | reverse complement strand
CGTTGACAAAACACTACTACTGCTGCTATAGTCACACTGCGACTGACCTGTAGATCTTGGATCGCTGAGAAAACTCTACTGCAGCTGCTATAGCCATGTTGACAAAACTCTGCTACTACTGCTATGATGATGTTGGCAAAACACTACTACTACTACTACTACTACTGCTCTAGTCACACTGTGACAGAGCTGTAGCTCCTGGATCGTTGAAAAACTCTAACGCTGCTACAGTCACACCGCGACAGAGCTGAAGCTCCTGGGTCACTAACAAAACAGTACTACAACTGCTATAATCATGTTCCAACAGAGCTGTAGCTCCTGAATCGTTGACAAAACACTACTACAACTGCTATAGTCATAAGTTAGAAAAGAGAGGGGGTTAGTTACCGCCAAGGACATTGACAAACAAAGCACAGGACAAGACACAGTGCATTTTGACCTCTTGGGTCTTCTTCAGGCAAAAAAAAAAAAAAACAGATAACATTTAACATTTAGGACAGTACAAACAGAGAACGAAGAGTTACTTATTATCTTGGCCATGTGTTCAAATAAAATGGCCGCCAGACGGAAACGACAATGGGGACTATGGGAGAGAAAATCGAGGGGGGGGGTGGGGTGGGGGGTGGGGGTGGGGGGGGGGGGGGGGGGGGGGGGTAGGGGGGGGTGAAGATGAAGCGATGGGGTTCGTAGGTTATGGGGCTGCTGGTTTAATGGAGTGTAGGTTATGTATATATTTGGTGACGGTAGTGGTTAAGGTGTAGATTGATCATAGTGCTCAGTGGGAGGGGGAGTTTTTTTTGTGTTTTTTTTACATATATATGATATATATATATAATTAATAAGACAATAAAGAATAGAAAGGATAGTAATGACAATAATGACAGTAGTAGTAATTATGATTAACAAATAGATAAAAAAATGAATGTAATTAAAATAATTAGATGAATGAAAATAAATACATCATTTTGCTGGGTGGTGATGGAGGTGATAGTAGTTAGTTTACGCATGGGAGTAGTTGCATATGGGTGGGTTTGTGGGTATTGTTAATAAGGGTGAGAAGGGGATGGAAATGATAATGGGTAATACGGTATAATTGGGGGGGGGGGGGGGGGGGGGGGGGGGAGGGGGGGGAAAAGAAGGGGGGAGGGGTTGGGTGGGTGGGGAGGAGGGTAATGTGGCGGGGGTGGGGAGAGGGAGAGCTTATATCTCTCCATCCACTGTGGTGTGTGGGGGGGGGGGGGGGATATGGGTGTGGGGGGTTGGAATTCATACAAATAATGTTGTTGAAAAAGTAAACAATGCTCTGGGATGATGTTCATTGTAACAGGTGAAGTAGTGTGTCGGCATTAATATACTCATATTGGTTGAGAAAAGATAGGAATGATCAATGAGAAACTGGGTACCAAGTGTTACACACACCACACACCACACACACACACACCACACACACACACACACACACACACACACACACACACACACACACGCACGCACTGCGCGCGCACGCCGCACACACACTAAAGGAACCACATATACACGGTATTCTTGGTGATTTATGATCATAGTGAGACTAACTGTGGAAAATTTTCAAACACACACACACACACACCACACACACACACACACACACACACACACACATGTACAAACAATCACACACACATGTAAAAAAATCATTAATCAGTAACTGATGGGTGATGATCATATGAGATCAACAGTACTAAAGGATGGTCTTCTTCTCCGTTCACTTAGGCAGAAATCCTGGAGGTACTGGCAAAGGCTGCTTTATGGTGAAGGCCCTCTAGTGGTCAATAAAGTTTTACACTCATCGGTGTGTTGGCAGGCTAGGTTTCTACTTTGAGTGTTGCTGGGAATGTTCCCGCTGTCATTGGGGCTGTACTGCATGGATAAATCGAAGACCTGGCCGGTGTAGAATATTGTGGACCTGTGATGTCACAGTATGGAAGTAGTTTTGATTTATTTAAAGGAGGCTTCCTTTTATAGTTGAGGCTGCTGTCCTCTTTCCTTTGTCAAGTTGGGTCAGCTTCTTCATTTCCATACATAGTGCAGTATGCAGGTGTTTCACTGGATGGCAGTGTTTTCAGTGACTGATAAATGATAATCATTTTAGATCAGTAGTATCATAGGATGATGATCATTGTTATATAAGTGGAATAACGTCGTAGTGATGGTACAATGGTGCCAGTTGGGGGATAAAAGAAAATATCAATGACCTGTGGATGATGCTTTTTTGTCATGGTGAGATCAACAGTACTGTAGGAGGATGGTGGGCCATTGTGGTAAGTAGAATAATAATGTGGCATTGGTATAATAGTGCCGGTTGAGAAAGAGGGTAGAGGGGGTGGGGGTTGGGGGGGGGGTGGGGGAGGGTAGATGACTGATGGGTGATGATCATAAATCATTTGAGATAAACAGTACTGTAGGATGATGATCATTGTTATATAAGTCGGATCTGTTTGTGGCATTGGTGTAAATGCCG
>JADBJO010001346.1:395000-397500 GCA_016801955.1 Conus betulinus | reverse complement strand
GTTCCCAAGAAAGGCGACCTTAGCAAGTGCGCGAACTACAGACGAATCACACTGCTGTCAGTGCCAGGAAAGGTTTTCAACAGAGTCATTTTGAAACAGGTGAAAGGGATCCTGTTGATGCTCAACTCCGCGACCGGCAGCCAGGCTTTCGCAAGGATCGATCCTGCACAGACCATGATTGTTGAGCAACCGAACGAGTGGAACTCATTCCTGTATGTCAACTTTATCGACTACGAAAAGCCTTTGACAGCGTAGACCGAGACACCCTGTGGAAGTTTCTCCGACATTACGGTGTGCCGGTCAAGATCACCACCATCATCAGAAAACTCGTACGAGGCTCTGACCTGCAGAGTCATCCATGGAGGGCAGTCCACGAAGGCATTCAAAGCAAGGACTGGCGTCAGACAAGGTTGCCTGCTTTCACCATTTTTCTTTTTCTACGGGCAATCGACTGGATCATGAACACCTCAACAGATCAGAGAAGACATGGGATCCAGTGGACATCCTGGATGCAGCTCGACGAATTGGACTTCACCGACGACCTGGCACTACTCTCGCACACTCAACAGCAGATGCAAGAGAAGGCAAGCAATGTAGCAGCCACATCAGCACAAGTAGGGCTCAATATCCAGGCAAGAGCAAGATTCCCAAGGCCAACACACTGTCAGCACCAAACTCGATCATGCTGGACAGCGAGATGCTAGAGGAGGTAGACTCTTTACCAACCTTGGCAGTGTCATCGACAAGCAGGGGAGCACAGACGCCGACGTCAGAGCAAGGATCGGAAAGGCCAGGGCAGCGTTCGTACAGCTACGGAACATC
Organism: Conus betulinus; assembly: GCA_016801955.1. Lineage (NCBI taxonomy): Eukaryota > Metazoa > Mollusca > Gastropoda > Neogastropoda > Conidae > Conus > Conus betulinus. The sequence continues at coordinate 396,678 of JADBJO010001346.1, read as the reverse complement.
TGGAGCTCCAAGAAAATGTCAATCAACACCAAAGTCAGGCTCTTCAACACCAACGTCAAGGCAGTTCTATTGTACGGAGCAGAGGCCTGGAGAGCTACAGACGCCAACACCAAGAAAGTGCAGGTGGCCAGACGCCATCAACGATCCCGCAGAACAGGAAATCAAGAAACGACGTTGGGGCTGGATTGCACATACGCTGCGAAAACCTGCAAGCAACATGACCGGCAAGCCCTAACATGGAACCCCCAGGAAAACGAAAATGAGGTTGGCCAAGGAACACTTGGCGCAGGGACCTGGAAGCAGACATCGGGAACATGGGAATGATTTGGAACCAGCTGGAGAAAATAGCCCAGGACAGAGATTCCTGAAATCCTTGGTTGGCGGCCTGTACCCCAGGAGGGGTAACAGGCGATGATGATGATGATGACATATTGTGTGTATATGCAATACTTCTAAAGAAGCACTAACGCATTATATATTATTATGTGTACATGCATATATCACAAAGTGTATTGTTGATTAAGATTGAGCTCTCCATGCAAATCATTATTTGAGGTGGGTGGTGGTGGGAAAGCTGATTAGTTTTTTTCTTCATTTTCATCATTTTTTTTTCCTGACAGCATGATGTAAACAAGCTTATTGTGCAGTCTTTTTTTTTTTTTGCTGTCCCAACTTCTGTGCCACATTTGTGGCATTGCACCCACGCCGTTCATTCCGACACCCCGTCCACAACCACAGCCCGGTAGGTCCCGCAGCAGCCCCGGCACCGGCAATCCATAGGGAGCATCAATGTCAAGTTTTCAAGAAAAACACACTGGAGATGACACTGCACTGCTGCCGAGTCACTTTGATGATGTTCAGTGGCACCTGTTCTGATCCAACATACGCAGGACACCACCTAATAAGCCCTCTACTGACGACAATAATTGCTTAATCGCGGAGCCGGCATGAGTGAGCTCTCCTTCCGGAGGGCGCCACCACGTCCGTCCAACGACAGCCCCCATGGACTTGCCGATACCGGTGACCCCGACGGAACCAAACCAAGGTCACAGACGTGGAGAGGACATCGAAACAGAGGTCACCGTGAGAGCAGGGCAAGAAGGGCCTCAGAATCTGAGACTTTTTTCTTTATAATGTTCGATGAGAATGAGGATGATAAAGATTATGCTACGGATTTCCATTTCGGTCTGAGACTGCATGACAAGGCTGTACTCTACACGTCCTTTCAAAATATATCCCGGCGTCAACCAGGCCCGAGAGATACAGACACCTGCAGTATTGGTCAGGAAGTTTGAGCAACACTCTCGAGAGACGCATCCATTAAGTGGATGAAACTCGACTGTGTGGTTCCAGTCTTCCCAACTGAGCCCGTAGCAAACTCAACTCTGGGTAGCAGCCAGTCGGGGCAGAAAAATCTCACATGACTCTGATGGGAATCAAACCCGTGACCCTCCCAGCCGGAGTCCGCAACGCTAACCACTTCGCCACGGCGGCTGGTGCAGTTATTCTTTTTTCCCTTATCAAGCAAACTTCGTTCCTTTGTTCTCTCTCACTCTTCTTCTTCTTCTTCTTCTTTTTTCTTCTTCTTCTTTTCTTCTCTCTCTGTGGTTGTGCAGGTATCCTTTACCACTAGAGACCAGAGAAGCTTCGGGATTAGCATGACTTATAGCGCCAGACC
>JADBJO010001346.1:367500-382500 GCA_016801955.1 Conus betulinus | reverse complement strand
TGCTCCACTCTGGAGCACTTCATCATTTCCCCGATTCCGATGACGACATTTTTTTTTTTTGTTGTTGTAAAACACACCCCATGCTTATTTCCCCTTGCGTTCTTCTCTCTGCATGCCTGCTGCACGCGAGTGTCCCTTCCCTCTTTCATCGCCTGTGGGTGGCGACGCCATCGCCCCCCCGTTCAGACCGCGCGTCGTCGTCGTCGTCATGGTCTAGCAGTGGCTCTCGTTCTCAGCCTGGTTGATGAGAGCCCGACTCTGCGAAACACAGACGTACCAGTGGTCAGCTGGGATGGAGAAGGAAGGGTGCTGGCTTGGCAGTCAGCCAGCCAAGAAAGATTAGGATTGGTTCGGTGCAAGGTCTCGCTGTAAGCTTGGTACAAGTGATAGAATGGTAGGCAGACAGGCATTGAAGAAGAGAGAGAGAGAGAGAGAGGAGGGAGGGAGGGAGGGAGGGAGAGGACAGACGGGGAGAGAGAGAAGAAGAGAGACAGAAAGAGGGGAGGGGGGTGGGGGGGGAGAGGGGACAGACAAACAGCAGACAGACAGACAGAGAGGAAACAGACAGACAGACAGGAGAGAGAGAGAGGAGAGAGAGAGAGAGAGAGAGAGAGAGAGAGAGAAAGAGAGAGAGAGAGAGAGAAGCACTCAAACAGCAGAGAGAGAGAGCACTCAAACAGCAGAGAGAGAGAGAGAGAGAGAGAGAGAGAGAGAGAGAGAGAGAGAGAGAGAGAGCTATATACTCGGGTTTTCTTTTAAAGGGGCAGAGAGAGAGAGAGCCCCCCCCCCCCCCCCGATTTTTCTTTTAATTGCACGTTATCTTTGGCCGTTTCTTTTCTTCATCTTCTGTTTCAATAGAACAGTCAGCTTTATACTCACTGATCATTTTCATTCCTTTCACTTATTTTCTTTATTACTATTACTAGCCTTATTCTCACTGCTCTTTTTATCATTATTATTATGATTGTTATTATTATCATTATCATTACCATTATCATTATTGTAATCATCATCATTATCATCACTATCATCATTATTGGTGTAATGACGTTTACCTCTGTCGTTAGTAGTAGTACTAGCAGTCATGGAGGTAGTAGTGGTAAAATTGTCATTTTTATCATTATCATCATCATTATTGTCATCTTCATTGTTATTGATATCAACATGAACACTTTCATTAATCATACTATATGATGAAGTTTATATTACCATTAATTTTTCAGGGTTATGACTATGATTCCTATTGTAACGTTGGTATATTGCTTACGTTCTATATCTTACTCTCTCTCCACTGCCCTGTATCCTCCTCCCTCTCCTCCTCCTTCTTCTTCTTCTTTCTTCTTCTTCTTCTTCTTCTTTTCTTTTCCTTTTTCCTTTTTCATCCTCTTATCATAATTATCGTTTGACCATAACCATGCCATTTTAACTATCCTTTCATTATTCTCCTACTACTTTTTCTTTCTTTGAATTACGATTATGGTTATTATTATTATCATCATCATCATCATTACTATCATTATTATTATAATTATTAACATTACTATTACTATTATTATCATTAGTATATTATAACTATTATTATTATCATCATCATCATCATTATAATCATAATCATCATCATCATCATTTTATGATTATACTACCATTATTCTTACTTTAGAAAAAAAAAAAATCATCATCACTACTTTTATTGTTTTAATCCGTAAGCAGGAGAATATAATTCATGTACTAAAAAATGCAAAGGAAAAAAAGCGGGCGGGGGGCGGGGGGGGGGGGGGAACAAAAGAAAAGTGAGTCACCTACTTAGGAGTCGTGCTCTACGTTCCTCCACCCTGAGTGAGCCAATCAGAGCTGCTGCCTCCTCCCCTCTCCTCCCCTGTCTGGTGACGGTTTCTCTGCTGACAGAAGAACGTTAGAGTCAGCCACAAGAACAACGGCAGCTTATCACGAGAACAGCATCAGCTAGGAATTCAATTCAATCCATGTTGCTTACAACCTAGCCGACGTCAAAGGGCCATATCAGGGCTGTACGCCTCGTCGAAGTCAACTCTCTCTACATCGATAGTTTTCAGAGTGAGGTGACTGCAGGCGGAAATTACAACAAATTATGATAATGATTTTAATGAGAAATCATATTCATTCCGCCGGACAAAAGGGACAAAACAAAGGACAAGACGAAACACGACGTGTTTCGACCTCTTGGGTCTTCTCTCAGGCAATGTATACAAAACATCTAGGACGATGCAAACGAAGAACAAGCAATCCCTTATCTTCTCAAACTGGGCGCATGATGGACGCTGAATGAAAACGAGGCTGAGAGTAAGGAGACAATGAGACTTAAGATAATGATGAGAAGAATAATATGATAACATCAATTATTACTTTTCCCGTAATAAAACATCACCCTTAAGAACAAGCAATCCCTTATCTTCTCAAACTGGGCGCATGATGGACGTTGAATGAAAACGAGGCTGAGAGTAAGGAGACAATGAGACTTAAGATGATGAATAATAATATGATAGCATCAATTATTACTTTTCCCGTAATAAAACATTACCCCTCTTGAAAGAAAATTCACACTTCTTTTTCTCCCTGAAATGACTCTTTCAAGATAAAACTTCGCACTATGCTTTCCATAATGGGGGAAAAAAGAAATTCCGGCAGAACAGCTTATTACAGACTTTTTGATGATATCAGTATTCCGTAAGGATGACAACAAAAACAGTGCTTCTACACACATCAAAGGCGCAGGGAGACTGGGGCTGGTCTGATTAATATTTTGCCTGTTCTCGGTTTGCCTGCTTCTTGATAGTTCGGTCACTCGAACTGACCTCTTTCAAAATTTGACACTTCGCCCGGTTTTGCTCACCCCGCCATTCCCGTTTTGCATATTCAGCGTAAAGGTCAACCGGTTTGGGCACAGGGCTAAATATATGCGAGTGTATTCACTCGTGGTGATCCTCCTAATAATTCATAATACTTCAGTTCAGTTCAGTTCAGTTCAGTTCAGTTCTCTCTCTCTCTCTCTCTCTCTCTCTCTCTCTCTCTCCTCGTTCGCTCCTTGCCTCCAGCCACCCCCCCCCCCCCCCCCCCCTTTCACAAAGTTACTTGTAATACTTGTAATTCTCAACCAGTCTTGAGTCTGGGAAAATGTTTGTACGTACCTTTACTAAAAATGACACCCCCGTGTAACAACACACATTCAGTTCGGAACAAAACCATGATCAGCGCCAGTGTCGCACAATGGAATGTATCATCATTTATTGATAATAACGAAAGGATCAAAAGCAACGGATGTCCTGTCGGGCATGTAGGCGGATATATTCCTGTTTATTTTATTTCATTTTTTTTTTTTTTAGTTTGATTGCTATAGCACAAGAGCTTACTTTCTTTCTGCTTCTTCGTGTTGAGACCAAGTCTTTTCAACTCCCATGGGCAATGTTCAGTGTGTTCAATCCCAGTTAAGAGAATGGATTGTGAGTGCACGGCACTGTCAGCTGTTTATCTCATTGAATCTCATGCATCCGGAGGGGTCTTGTTTCCCAACAGTTCCAGTTCTTGAAACTTTTGAAATCTATTCTAAATCTATCAAACTTTGAAATCTATTCTGAATCTATCTTCTCGCTTTTTTCATCAGTTCCAGTTCTTCAAACTTTTGAAATCTATTCTAAATCTGTCTTCTCAGTATGAGTTGATGTCCAGTTTTCGCGTAGAAGGAGGCTTTTTAAAGCTATTCGATTCTCACGAAAACACGCACCTACCTATTCTATGCTTCACTGCTTGCGGTTTTCCCCGTGCGATTGTGTATAGCGTATACATCTGAGCACACATAGTTTGAGTTTATGCGTGTTTATGTCTGTCAGCCAACGATGTGTATGCGCGACGCGAGCAAGCGAGTGTGGTGTGGTGTGGTGTGGTGTGGTGTGGTGTGTGTGTGTGTGTGTGGTGTGTGCGCGCGCGTCTGTCTGTGTGTGTGTGTGTGTGTGTGTGTGCGCGCGCGTCTGTGTGTGTGTGTGTGTGTGTGTGTGTGTGTGTGTGTGTGTGTGTGTGTGTGTGTGCGCGCGTGCGCGTGTCTGTTCGCATGTGCGTGCGTGTGGGTGTGCGTGCGTGCTTACATGCGCACGCGCATGTGTGTGAAGGATGAAAGCTAACAAGCAACTGTTTTCAGTCAGTCAGGCCTGGCGAACTGGGAACAGGGAAATCGGGGGATCAGCGAGTAGTAAGGGTGTAGGTGAATGGAACTTTGGCGAATGGGATACACGATGGTGACGGGAGAGAGAGAGAGAGAGAGAGAGAGAGAGAGAGAGAGAGAGAGAGAGAGAGAGAGAGAGGAGAGAGAGAGAGCGAGAGAGAGAGAGAGAGAGCTCTGCTGCGCCGGGTACCTTTGTCCACAGCCGGGTTTGGAGGACCTTCGGCGTTGCACCAGCTGTTGCTTCCACAAGGGCATGGAGGTGGGAGAGGGGGAGGAGGTGTTCGACGACGGACTGATGCTGTCCGCCCGCACGTTTGCTGCCGGTTCCAACGGTTTCCATCTGATGATGATGACGATGTCTGTAACACACAGCACCAAATTTATCGTGGACACAGAAACGCCTGTGATGTTTATTATGGGACTGGTGTTATCATTTTAATGGTAGCAGCAGCAGTATTCGTAGTAGAAGTAGAAGTAGTAGTAGTAGTAGTAGTAGCAGCAGCAGCAGCAGCAGCAGCAGTAGTAATAGTTTTTAGCGGGTAGTAGTAGCGGTAGCAATGGTGTTAGTAATCACAATATCGTGGTGTGGTAGTGATGATGATGATGATGATGATGATGATGATGATATGTTTTGTTGTTACTATTATTATATTACTGCAATATGTACCTGTTTTGTATTCCTTATTTGTTATTTGTTCTTAAGTTTCGAAATTGAATATGGCCTCCCCTCCTCCCCCATCCCCCCGCACTGTAGCAAGCACTCTTTATCAGTGAAAGTTTTCATTATGTTTCATATACCTAGGGCTTGGTTAGGGTTCGGATTAGGGTTGGATTAGGTTAAGGTTTGGGTCAAGGCTAGCGTTTGGCTTAGAGTGTAGTTACAGGGTTTAGGTGTGATGATTATGCATTTCGGAGTTGGCTATTATCCCGTTCGTTTTCATAACAATAACGGACTCTTATATGGCACACTATCCAGAAGATTGTGAGGTGAGGTGAGGTGAGGTGAGGTGAGCTGTGTGCTGTGCTGTGGTGTGTGTGTGTGTGTGTGTGTGTGTGTGTGTATGTGTGTGTGGTGTGTGTGTGTGTGTGTGTGTGTGTGTGGTGTCTGTGTCTGTGTGTCTGTGTACGTGCGTGCACACGTCTGCCGCGCGTGTGTGCCTATGTGCGAGCACGCCTAGGCGTGTTTGTGTATGAATATGCGCTTGTGTACGTGCACATGTGCGTGAGCGCGTGTGCGCTTGCATGCACGCGTATGCGCGATCAGCGGCGCAAGCTAGTGTTCGAACAGTACGTGCGCATGGGCGCAAAACGTCAAATCAAAAGGTGGTCGTTTACTGATTCATCGGAGTAAAAACAAACAAACAAACAAACAAAAACAACTAACAGTGCACTCGGGATTGCTCTGATCTCCCCCATCGTCCAGCAGATCCTGCGTCCTCCCTATGATCCAACCCCACACCAACACCACCCTTCCCCCCCCCCCCCCCACCCTCCCACCCCACACAAAAAGGAAAATGATGGATCTGTTTGGGGTCACATTTCGACTTTCTACAACGTTTCATAGAAATCGGTTCAGAAGCTTTAAAACAAATATAAACAAACAAAAATACTCGTGCTGAGCGAAAACTGGATCCGCTCTTTTCATCCGGATCGGCACCACGGATTCGCACAAGCTTTAAAAACGGTTTGTCCTTGGGACCACATTCCATCTTCCCACTGAGTTACCCCCCCCCCCCCCCCCCCCCCCCCCCCCCCACCACGGATCCATGCCAGGCACTGAAGTGGATCCCTCCCTTAACCATATTCCACGTTTTCACAAAGGTTGGTTATGATCGGTTTTGTAGATTTTGCGTGACCCCACTGCACAGATCCTAGAACCGTCTGCCGATCCTGATGAGCACCACGTGTCGACACCAAAGCTCAACGGCTTAGTCCTGAAGCAAATATTCCACCTTTCCCACAAAGTTTCGTTAAAAATCAGCGCGGCAGTGTTTGCGTGATCTTGCGGACGAACAGAAAAGCAACCAACAGCCGCGTGTTGAATAAAGCTGAGATGACACGACAACGACAACAACGCAGCGGTCAGAATGAACAGTCCATCACAGGGGGTCTCCTCACCTCAGCCTGGCGGCGTTTCTTCTTCTTCTCGTTCAGCTCCACTTTCCACGCGGGGAGTCCCGGGGGCGAAGGGTTTCCCTGGGCTTTCCTGACGTCAGCCGCATTGTCATTGGTCAGTTTCGACTTCCCGGGATCCCGTGGCGATGAGCCGATCGAGCTGTTTCGTTTGGTCACGCTGCAACCAGCTCGGAGTGTAGGCCTCTCGCTCTGTGAAAGAATGAAAGAAAGATAGATAGATAAACAGATAGACAAGCAGACAGACAGACAATCAGACAGATAGACAGACAGACAGTTTATATAGACAGATAGGTTTCAATGGAAGACAAAAAGGCAAGACAGATAAATAGATAGACAGATAGGTAGGTAGATAGATTACGTAGATTAGATGAGATGAGAGAGAAGAGAGAGAGAGAGAGAGAGAGAGAGAGAGAGAGAGAGAGAGAGAGAGAGCAGACAGAGAGAGAGAGAGAGAGAGAGAGAGAGAGAGAGACAGAGGAGACAGACCGGACAGACAGGCAGAGCGACAGATAGACTGCTGTTTAGGACTGCTGATGGGTTCCTGAGTTCGAATGAAACTCGACATGAAACCGAGAGTCGAAGGTTGGCGTAATCTCTTGCATAAGAAAGACACGAAACGAGAGTGCTGTCAAAGGACACATCACTCTGGGAGACAAAGTTCAGATGATAGGAAGTACAGATTTAGCTCCCTTGCCCTCCGAGAGAGAGTAAGAAGATGAGAGGAGTAGAGAGGTATCTTTAGCTCCAGAGAGAGACGAGAGAGAGAGAGAGAGAGAGAGAGAGAGAGAGAGAGAGAGAGAGCGGGGTATCTTGATAGAGTAAGGTGTTGTTCACGCTGAGTAGGATGAAAGCATTCCTTTGGACAGGTGTAGGTATGTGGAAAAATTACAGTACGTTGCACAACACAGCATTGTCATTAGACAGGACAGCACAGTACAACACACCACGTCAGATGACAGCGCGCTGGACAGCCACACGCAAACACCACCACCACCACCACCACCACCAACACAGACAGGCAGCGATTCAAGTACCTCGGGTGGTCAGCGCTATTGTTGACTTTGGACGGAGTTTCTGGTCTTGGGGACGGGCGGGTCAAGTTCGAGTCTAGAGTGGCCACCAGGGGGCGATTCTTTCTCTTCAGTTCCGCCGCCCAAGGGGGCGTTGCCTGCGTGACGTCATCGCCGTCTTTTTGTCGGTTCTCCTGGTCATCTGTGGTTAAGAGGGGAGAAAAAAAAGAAGAAGGGGGTGGGGGTGGGGGGGGGAGGGGGGAGGTTACTGTTTTAAGCTGACATTGCTCTGGACATTGCTCTGTTATCGTTTGTGAGAGATCAGTTTCAACAAAATGTGATTTTGCATGTGGTAAATTATGATCTATTCAGGTATAAATCGCAATGAACTTCACAGACCGTGAAAAAATCACGAAACTTTGACGTATCACTATTCATGTATATAAATGTCAATAAATGGCAACGTAAATCGATTTTTTTTTTTTTAGAAGGAAGAAAAAAAAATAATAAAACCGATATTCAAACGATCTAGTCTCTGATGATTCAACTTCGTTTCTGTCTCCAGTTTTACGTTTTAATCATTTAACCCAGCCGACGACTCCCAGCGCCTTTTTTTTAGGGCTGTCAAAACTAACACAAGACAAAAAAAGCGATCAATTGAAAAAAAAAAAAAAAAGCATAACCTGAAAAAAAAGAAACAAACTACAAAATACGGCAAATAAACTCTCACTACAAAATACGACACGTTAGCTGATGTATTGACATCTTAAGGCTTTCAAATAGAACCGTGCTAAGAGCGCCAGGCATTCCCTTAGGTTGACATCAACGTCATTTTCCACACAAACAAGATGAATATTGTCTTTATGAGGTAGAGGCCTGAAAGGAAATCTTTTCTTGTTACGTTTTTCATCATGATATTTTTCAAGATCTGTAAATGGTGGGAATCCTCCTTTCCTTAAAGTTCGACGAACAAACAGGGCAAGAGTATTAGTGTAGACAGTTAGAGTTGTGTGATTTTTTTTTTTTTATTACAAAGTGTCCCGTATCACGGTAAAATTTAAAAAGGCATTTTTTTTTGGTAGCCAGATTGTGTTCTCTGTCTGTCTGTCCCCCAACACACACACACACACACACACACACACACACACACATACGCGCGCGCGCGCGAGAGCGCGCGCGTGCGCGCGCTTACACACACTGGGGCACAAACCTATTTATCAATAAAATGCTTGCGTCCATATCTCCCTCTCCAACTTGATGTTTTTGCGTTTGTTCAATTATCGCCCACTAATTATAGAGGATTGCTAGTTTTGAACAATTCAGTATTTGCCCTCTCTCTGTCTCTCTCTCTGTGTCTTCCTCTCCTCTCTTTCTCTCTGTCTCCTCTCTCTCTTTGTCTCTGTCTCTCTCTCCCACACACTCTCTCTCTCTACCCATCCCTCAACCCCCATCCCCACTGGAACACCCAACCCCCCCCCCCCACCCCCCCCCCCCCCCACACCCCCCCCCCCCCCCCCCCCCCCCCCCCCCCCCTCCCCCCGCACCCACCTTTCTGTCCTTGCAGCCTGTCTGCCACACGGGAGGTCTTCTCCTGCGCCTTCCTCATCCACATCGGTTTCTCTCCCCCTCCTCCTTCTTCACCCCCAACGACCCCGCCGAAGGGGACACGCCCCGAGTTCTTCGGACCGCTCCGGGAGAAGCGCCGCCGCCGCAGGGGCACGTGGGCCGGCGTTGGCGGGGATGGCGGCGGGGTGGTCCTTGTCGGGGCGATCTCCGGAAGTGTCCGCGTCGCCGCCGGAAGCGGAAGTCGTCTTCGCCTTCATTTCTGACAACCACACTGGGGGTTTGTATGGAGATTTCTTTGGTCCGGGCGAAGGGCGTGTGCCGTCTGTGTCTGACGAAAGGGAGAAAAGGGATAAAAGGAAAGTTTTTTTGTCTTCGTTTTTCCAGATGACTTGAAAATGAAATATTATTGGTTCCGCAAGACGATACGGTTAAAACAAATTTCAGGACAACACACACGATGCATTTTGACCTCTTAGGTCTTCTTCAGGTAAGACGAACAAACGTTCTGGACGATGACAACGAAGAATGAACGATTACTTACCTTCTCTTCTTCTTTACTATTGTTGTCATTATTATGATTATTATTATCATTATTATTATTATTATATTATTTGACTCCCCATAGCCCCCTTCCCAACGGCCTCGTTTTCAATTCAAAACACCCCATTTTGCGCCGAATATGAGAAGATAAGTGATTGCTCATTCTTCGTTTTTATTGTCTTTGAATGTTGTTTGTTTTACCTGAAGAAGACCTAAGAGCTCGAAATTCACCGTGTTTGGTCTCGTAATCTATTTGTCCGGATTGTTTTGCGGAACCAATAATGTTTGTTTTTGTTTGTTGTACTCACAAATCCTATAGAACAGGGATTACTTTACAATGGGAACGAAGAAATGCTGTCTGTGTGTCTGCCTGTCTGTCTGTCTGTGGTCAAAATTTTGTTCCACTCACTCCAGACAAAAACTTCTGGGCCGATCTTTCTGAAAATTTGTACGTATGTTCATTATGGGTCACGAATGACTCCCAATGTTTTTATTTTACCAGAAAAGCCGTTACTAAAGGCTATAACGGCCCCAAACGGTTTTTTCTTCTTTATGGAATATCTCAGAAAAATACTTGCATTCAAGATAAACTGGGAGTACGTTTACGTGTTTTGCATTTTTTTTTTTTAAAATTTGCTTTAATTTCCGCCTCCAGTCACGTCGCTTTGAAATTAACTTCTAGATGATGTTCTTCTGTAGGTTCTGATGTGAATTATTGTTTAATCCCCCACCTAACAACGCTTTCGGGCTCCACTGAATCGACCTCAGTCTGTGCCAACAGCATTCGGGCGATGTAATCCGTGGAAGGGAAGGGAGGTAATCTGCGGGGAAAGTGTTGTTAGCCTGGATGATTCGAATCAATAGTAAGATCGATTGCTTACATTTAAAAAACAGAATCATGCCAAGAATCAAACAATGTTTGAGTCTATCAAGATACCCTTGGTCTTTTTCGCAGCAGGGAACGCGAAATGTTGCTAACAAATTCGAATGATTAGTACGATTGATTGCTTACATTAAAAAAAAGTAATGCAAAGAATTAATGTTTGAATTTGTCAAGACATCGTAAGCCCGAAAAACGCGTCATATTACTTGAATACTGATATGTTCGTACAATACTTTTGCAATGATATGTAAACTCTCGGTAAGATGACTAACAAACAAGTAGGGTACCTCTTGCTCCCATGATGAAAATAAATACACACAAATAGCTCCAAACGAATGCTTACTTACGACATTGAATCGCCTAGCAGTTATGACAGCACAGAGCACACAGAACAAACAAGGACACATCCCCCAAAAGGATGTTCCAAGCTTGCCTCTATACCCCTATACTGGACACTTTTACACAGCAACAACTGGATAAATGAACAAATACAAATGAACATTTACTCAAGACTGGCACACAGCCTTCCTCGATCTTCAATATAGTCAGACAAGTACACAGACGAACAGTTACAAGTAAGATAACCTCGATTTGATTGAAATGAAAGGAAATTTTAGATGAGGCAGGGAACAGTATCAGTTTAAACTCAGTAACTGCAGTAACTCGCTGAAATAGTTTTTCAGACATCAGATCTACTACAGTTTCTGTGAAGAAAAAAACCTTCCCTTCCAGCAGAACACAGCCTGAGCTTGCCAGGCAGGAGAGGCTGCCCAGACTGTCAACTCACATCAGTACGTACAGATTCCCGCCAGCTGTCGACTCTTGATTCTTGAATAAGCACGAGCATGGTAACTCTTTTTTCTCCCATAATGAAATAATAGCACGTTCATGAAATCCAAACGAATGCGGCTTACGACACCAAATCGCCCCCCGCAGAATTCCCCAGCACACAGGGCACACAAAACGAACAAGGAGACACCCCCCTACGGTGAGAGATGAAGACAGGTACAGAAAGATACGGTCATACATCTGTAGATAGAGAGACCAGAGTGAGCTAGGGAAACTGAGTGAGCTAGGAAAAACGAGACGGTGACGAATTAACAAAATCATTTCCCACGTTCTGGCTGCCCACTACTATGCGTTAACTGTTCATCGACTTAGCCTCATCTTTCCCTGACAAAGAATAAGGCGCTGGGTTAAGGGGAAAACCCAACGTACCATCTGAACTTCTTGTTTGTGAAGCACTGACGTCTGATTCTGGAGGGACAACCGACGACGCCTGCCGGGGTTCGGAGTCCAAGATGCCGCTGACTTCCCCCAGGGGAGAAGGCCCTGCCTGTGTTTTTTGGCGGAGTTCTTCACCTCTCTTATCCCTTTCCTGCTTGAAGAGCTGCAAGGTGATCATCACATCCCACGGTCAGAGTCCTTCGTTAGTTCATGATGCTTATCAACACAAACTTGTTTATAACGATCTACAGAACTCACAAACCTGTTTATGACGATCTAATGAACTCACAGACATGTTTATGACGATCTACAGAACTCACAAACCTGTTTATAAAACAATCTACAGAAATCGCAATCCTGTTTATAACAATCTACAGAAATCACAAAACCTTTTTATAACAATCTACAGGAATCACAAACCTGTTTATAACAATCTACTACAGAAATCACAGACCTGTTTATTACAATCTACACCGAAATCGCAAACCTGTTTAATAACAATCTACAGAAATCACTGCACAAAGGTCGTGGTCTTTCGTTTGGAGGACGGCTATTTCTTAGGAGGTAAATTTAGTATCAATCGAAAAAGAAAAAAACTCTCTCTCTCTCTCTCCCCTCTCTCTCTCTCCCCTCTCTCTCTCTCTCTCTCTCCTCTCTCTCTCTCTCTCTCTCTCCTACACTCTCTACACACACACACACACAACACACACACAACACACACACACACACACACACACACACACACACTGACTGACTGAAACCAATTTATTGTCAGATTAACTCAAAGTTGTACTGACGCGCGCGCGCACAACTCACACACACACACACACACACACAACACACACACACACACACACACACACACTTCCAAATAATAATGTCTACTGAGGTAGGGCGTCTTTGTTGGAGTGGTGGTGGGGTGGTGGGGGTGTATTAATACAGACGAAACGGAATAAAGGTGTTCCCTATAACCCAACCCCCCCCACACCTCCCCAGAGAACGAACAGAATAAATAGTCCGCCCCCCCCGGGCCACCCCTCCCCCCCCCTCCCCCCCCCCCCCAGCAGCCCCCCCCCCACCCCCCCCCCCAGCCCCCCCCCCCCCCCCCCCCCCCCCCCCCCCCCCCCCAAGAAAAATTCCTTGAGGATGGCGCGTGGAGGAGAACAAATTATAGCTTTCCTAAAAAAACAAATCAAACTATAACACACACACACACACACACACACACAACACACACACACACGCACCGCACACAGACGAGAGAGAGAGAGAGAGAAGAGAGAGAGAGAGAGAGGAGAGAGAGAGAGAGAGAAAGCAGCTGAGTGCAATGTAACGCGCTACAAAACAGATTACGTGCCGTGATTTTTCGACTAACGCGTCTGAAAAATCAAACGTCACAACTACTCATAAAAATTCACAAAACAACACACCCTAGACGGGCTGTCCACACTCAGTGCATATGAGTCACATTTTCCCTGCCGACATTAATCCAGCGACTTGTTGTTGGGGCAGTTTGAAACAAAATGCGTGTGTAACCTGCTCCAGCTGAGGAACAAAGTTTAAAAACAGTGAAACCCAGCGTTGAAAAAAAAAAAAAAAAAGAATAAAAGTCTCCCTAAATTATAGTTTTGACACATGATTTTGCATACCTTGGATTGCGTTAAATCCTGAAGTCCTGGGACGATCGCAGGAGGTTTCCGGGAACAAACTTCCTCTGAGTTCCTGCCGTGCCAGAGGAAGATTCAGGGAGCGTTTCTGTATCTCCATCGTCTGCTCCGTCAGATTCGTCAGGGAAGGTCACTCTTGACATGCCGTCTGGAATGAGATAATGCAGAGTTAGGCTTCTTCTTCTTCTGTGTTCCTTGGCTATATATAACTCCAAGCTTCACTATTGCCGCGATTTTTGTGTATGTAACTGTTTGTCATCGCATCACTGACGCAGTAGTCTTCTGTTTTCGAGGATGATGTCTTTACTTGACACACAAATGTTTTCTTTTCTAATGCATCCTCACTGGCACAAGATGTGTGGAGAACAGGAAGGGAGTTGAACGCGCGTGCACAATTTTCATTTATTGTTTTTTGATTAATACTCTTATACGTGCTCTCATACACGGGGACTTCGGTTGAAAGACTCCTCTGAAGGACTTGTGGAGTTAACGCGCGTGTGCACGTTTTCATTTATTGCTTTTTTTTTTTTTTTTTCAATTAATACTGTCATGCGTGCTCTTATACACAGGACTTTGGTTGAAAGACTCCTCTGAAGGACTCGTGGAAGGCTGAGTCTGAACAGCCGGTGACG
Organism: Conus betulinus; assembly: GCA_016801955.1. Taxonomy (NCBI): domain Eukaryota; kingdom Metazoa; phylum Mollusca; class Gastropoda; order Neogastropoda; family Conidae; genus Conus; species Conus betulinus. Next base: position 368,647 of record JADBJO010001346.1, on the reverse strand, counting down.
CCGACAAGAAATCTTAAACCTGGCTATCGTAAGCGGGGAATGGAACTCACGATCCTATGACAAAGAGAAAGATGCCTTTTCCATCTCATCTGTCGTGACCTACCTCCATGCAAAATTATTTTGACCAGCGCATACATTTCGGCCTCTTTTGTCGCAGCCACAGCTTGGCAAGTCAAAATAACTGAAAAATTAAGCAAGAAATATTGGGTCGCCAGCAGACAACCCACGAGAGACAACCCTGCGCCGCTGCTGAAAGACTGTTTACAACTTCCTTTTCCCCTCATCCTTCCTTCACCCCCTCCTGCCGAGGGGGTGGGGGATGAGGGGGATGAGGAGGAGCGGGAACTGCTTACCAGTGCTGTCCTGAAACATGCTCTCAGAGGAGCCAGGGGGGAGGGTGACAGTGCTGCGGGTGGGTCTCTTTCGGCGTGCCAGCGAGCCTCTTTTGCGTAGCGAAGTCTTCTGCTTGCTCACCTCCAGGTTCAGATGGGAGGACACCACCTGCATCAGGTCAAACCAGATTAAGAGATAACAATATCACCATATAATATTTAGAGACAGAATAAAAAAAAAAAATCGACCCACTAATTGAATGATTTCAGAAGATCTCAATAACTTGCATTCTGTTTGAAAACAACGCCCTCCTGTCTATTTTTTTTTTCGTGGTAACTAAAGTATTGTTGATAAACCATCACAGTGGCTTTTTAAAGGATTACAGTTAAAAGGTTAAAAACATTTACATGGTCATTTTTTTAATATGTACATTATCTGGAAATGTAGTTATGGTTAGGCCACTCTTATCTTCATTTTATCTGTAATTTAGATCGTGGGTGTATACTCTTTGAATAATTTAGAATATTATTCAGGTGTAGGTAATCTTGGAGTCACTTGTATGTATTTAATAACTGAAATTTGGGGGTGTTTTCATTGTGGGAATTTAATCATCGCATTACCTTTAGTTGTAACCGTGGGTATTAAGCCTTTGTATTGTCTGAAGTGTCAATTATGGGTGCTAACTTTTGCACTACCTAGAATTTTCAATCGTGAGAATTGAATTTTTTTTCTTCTTTTTTATTTTGCTACCATCTGGAATTTTAATCACGACTCTTAATTAAGCGCTGGAGTGGCGAGACCTTTTATGTGTCGC
>JADBJO010001346.1:337500-340000 GCA_016801955.1 Conus betulinus | reverse complement strand
GGAGAGTCATTAACGTCACGAAGGGAGTAATTATACACAACACCGATAGCGTTTCCATTTCGCAAAGCGCGAAACGACACCTTTCTAGTCACTGTTATAATTTGACAACCAGACCCACTCCCTACCCCCACCCCTTTTTTTTTTCCAAACCCTTTACTGTCAGCGGGAAGAACGTTCAGTATTTACCAGGTCCGACTGCCTCGAGGGTCTTCCTAGTCTGTATACTTTACAGCCCACCGACCACAGAGGGCCTCCTTTGGACTGGAATATGCAGAAGGAGGGTGGGGTGTGGGGGGTGAGGCATCCAGGAGACTGGGGAACTCACATTCTGATTAAAACAACAAAAAAAAAAAGCAAACAGCAGAGACAAAACTAGTCAACAAACGAGGGAGAAAAAGCAATTCTGAATGAACACGGTGGCTACACTGCCGACCTCCTAAAGGCTAGGCTGGGCTGTGCGCGCGTTCATGCATTCCTCTGATTTGTTTCACCCAAGTCGAAAAAACACAGAAAAGAACATAAAATGCGTGAGGATGAGCGTGAGGGCAGGAGAGGGAGGCAGGGAGAGAGAGGAGAGAGAGGAGTGAGAGGGGAGGAGGAGGAGAGAGGAGGGGAGGGAGGAGGAGTGAGAGTAGGGAGGGAGGATTGAGGGGGAGAGGGAGAGGGAGGCGGGGGAGGAGAGGGGGAGGAGGCTGAGAGGAGAGGGGTAGGGGGAGAGAGAGAGAGAGGGGGGGGAGGGCGCGGGGGAGAGGGAGGAGAGGAGAGAGGGAGGAGAGAGGGAGGAGAGGAGGAGGAGGGGAGAGGAGGGAGGAGGAGGAGAGGAGGATGAGTGGGAGGACAGACGTGAGGGGGGAGGAGCGGGCATGAGATGGGGGAGAGCGAGAGAGAGAGAGGAGGAGAGGAGAGGAGGGAGGACGGAGGGAAGGAGAGGCCGGGATGGTGGGGAGAGAGAGGGAGGAGAGAGGAGAGAGAGGGATGATATGCGGAGAAGAGAGCGCAGGAGGGCGATGAAGGGAGGAGGAGAGAAGATGAGGAGGGCGCGAGGGGGAGAGGAGGAATGGAGAAAGATAGTGCTCGTGTAGGGTGTAACAGAGAGAGAGAGAGGCGTTGAGAGACCGGCCCGCAGGGAGAGGAATGAGACGGAGAGAGAGAGGAGAGGGAGAGAGAGAGAGAGGGAGAATTGCATGTAACTCGCTCTCTCACACACTGTTCCTTCGTCTCTCGCTCTCATCTCTCTCTCGTCTCGCTATCTCAACACACACACACACACACACAAACAAACACACACACACACACACAAACACACACACACCCACACGATAGCGTGTAACCACCGAGCGAGGAGGGAGGATGTGGATGGAGAGAAAATTTGCGTTGCACGAGAGAGAGGAGAGAGAGAGAGAGCGAGGGAAGAGAGAGGAGAGGGGGGGGTAGGAGGGAGAGAGATGGGGAAGATTGAGCAGAAGTGAGCGACACACAAGACAAGGACTACCCAGAGGGAGAGCAGGGAGAGCTTGTGGTGAGGGGAGGAGATGGAGAGGGAGAGAGAGCAGAAGGGAGGAGGGGGTGGGAGGCGAGGAGGGGGGGGAGGGAGAGACGAAGAGCAGAAGAAGAAAATCGCGTGGGAGAGACGAGGAGAGGGGGGAGGAGCGACGGAGATGAGAGAGGGGAAAAGCAGAAGAAGAAAAAAAAAAGGGAGGAGAGAGCAGAGAAGGAGGCAGAGGCAGCTCCAAAACAAAGGGAGAGAGAGAGACAGGACCTGGGAGACATGAGCGAGAGCAGGACAAAATGGAGACGAGGGAGAGCGGGAGAGGGAAGAGATGAGATAGCGCGATAGAGAGGGAGAGGAGTGAGAGAGGGAGAGAGTGGGGAGAGAGAGGAGAGCAGACAAAAAAAGGAAAGAGAGGGGAGGAGGAGGGTGGAGAGAGGGAGAGCGGAGATGTGATGTGAGGAGAGCGAGAGGGGAGGGAGAGAGAGAGAGCTGAGAAGATAGAGAAGAAAAAAAAGAGGGAAAGAGAATATAAGAGAGGGGAGAGGAGAGAGAGCAGAAAAAAAAAGATTGGAGAGAGAGCCCGTTCTGAGAAGGAGATGCCGAGGAGGAGAGAGAGACGGAGAGCAGAGGAGAGAGCAGGAAAGAAAAAAAAATTCTAGAGAGAGGGTCCGAGGAGGAGAGAGGAGAGAGCGAGGAGTAGCAGAAAAAAAAATAAGGATGATGAGGAGAGCAGGAGGGGAGAGGAGAGTGGAGGAGAGAGACGAGAGAGAGAGCAAGGTAGAGCGAAAGAGAGGAGAGAGGAGCAGAGAAAAAATCAGCCAAAAAAGAAAACAGGAAAAAGGGAGAGTGCAGGGGAGAGAGAGATTGGGAGAGAGTCTGGAGGAGCAGGGAGACACTGAGAGCAGAAAAAAAGGAAAAAAGAAAAAAAGAGTGGCGAGAGGGGAGAGAGAGGGAGAGAGAGAGCAGAAAGAAGAGGGAGAAGATGGAGGAGAAAGAGGAGAGCAGAGG
>JADBJO010001346.1:330000-332500 GCA_016801955.1 Conus betulinus | reverse complement strand
CTCTCTCTCGTCTAATATCACACAATTTTGTGAAAAGACGTAAAAATGAAAGTACTACTACTACTACTACTACTACTACTACTACTACTACTACACACACACACACACACACACACACACACACACACACACACACACACACACACACACACACACACACACACACACACACACAGACCACACAGACATACAGAGACACTCTCTCTCACACACACTCACACACTCACACACACACACACACACACACACACACACACACACACACACACACACACACACACGCACACACACACACACAACGCTTCATGATTCTCATGTTGATTGCTGTCTGGGACTAACACCTTTTTGTTTTTCATGCCTGTTGATGGTAAAAACCAGAAGAAGACGAACTTGTCGAACTGGAAATTCGTTTGCCTGTTTTGTGCATTGAATAGTAAATAAATGTGACTTCACCCCCCTTTTGTGTGCGTTCAGTTGTATTTCGCTTTTGTTTCATGAACGCTTCTGTCTCTCTCCTTTGCCTTGATTATTTGACACACAATATGAAACGGACATATGAATTTTCAGCACATATATCTATCTTCCCCAGACATTTTGCGCCCAGTTTGAGGAGATCAGTGATCGTTCGTTCTTCGTTTTTATTGTCTTCAATGTTATATGTCCGGCCTGAAGAAGACCACAGAGGTCGAAACGCGTCGTTTTTTGTCTTGTAATATTGTTGTCTCTTCGTTCGGCGGCACAATAATCTTTCTGTGAAGTTTAATGCTGTCAAGTTCCATTCTGGTTTAAGACTGCATGACAGGATTGTATTCTAGTTCTTGCATGCGAAATGTCCGTTTTTCCTTTTTTTTTTTTATCTCAAATCGTAAGAATTCGTGTATGCTTTAGCTAACTAAATTGCACAGAATATCCTAGAAACAAGTCTGAAACTTTCTGACAAGAGAATAAAATATTTTCGACTTTCTACACATGCCTCGTCTGAGAATAAACGTCACTTGTCACAAAGGAATTAAACTTGAAGCGAAACATAAACATGTCTTTCGCAGTACCTGGCGCCACTTTAAACCAGGCAAATAAAGCTCGTACAATGCAGAGTTGATGTGTTTGCAACAGTCATGATTGCCGAATTTACACACGTAGTTATCGTTGAGAAAAAAAAAAGAAAGAAAAGAAAGAAGACCAAAAAAAAAAAAAAAAAAAAAAACCACTTGATAACGTATATCACGAGAAAAGAATCACGAGCATTTTTTTTTTTTTTTTTTAGAATGCAACATGAATCTTTTGAGTCGACCAACTTTCCATAAACCAATCTTAAATACACAGCCTGGGTGTTTGTAGGAATATACATATATCTGCATTACAAAAGCACAAGGCAAGAAGGGGACGACACAGATAAAGAGAATGTTCATTTATGTTCAGCACACTTGTACATATCAAGTATACAATAAATAATGTACTTCAGCCTCGGCTGGATTTGCCTAGCTATGGAAGAAAAGTAGGGGGGGGGGGGAGGAGGGGGGGAGAGGAGGGAGGGGAGAGGGGGGAGGAGGGGGGGTGTGTTGGGAGGTGGGGAGAGAAACAGGGGGAGAACCAGGAAGAGAGAAGAGTCAAGAAAGGGGAACGTTTAATGGGGGAGAAGGGGGCAGAGCGAAGGAAAGCCGTGGGAGGAGGGGGGGGGGGGGGGGAGGGTGAGGAGGGGATGGAACGAGTGACACAAAGGTGGCGGTATACAGGTGAGGGGTTTCTGTCGACTTGCAATACAGGTTGGCAATAGGAGCGCGTGACTTCGTTGCGTGTCAAGTTTCCTTTGAAAAGACGCCCTCTGCCGGTGAGGCTTAGGCCCTATACTGTATAACGGAACAAAGGAGGCATTCCTTGGCTCCGCATGATTAATCGGCTAAGGACACTTTACAGTGGTACCCCGTACGTCGCCTTAGCTGGGATACTTTCGCACGGCTGCGCGACAAAAAAAAGGAACTGGACATTTGGGGGAAGCGTATATTATTTTCAGTTACCTTTCCTTTCCCTCTCGCCCCACCCTCTTCCCACTACCCCCCTCCCCTCTCTCAAACAACACACACACACACACACACACACACACACACACACACACACACACACCTAACGTATGTCATTACGGTTTTTCATTCGCGTGAGGTAGGATATGGGGCGCGTCCAAAGTGTCTTGGGCTTGCTTTGAGCAGCACATGATAGACTGCATATGGGTCAGATGTACTGTTATCCACAGTAGACAGCCTACAGATGTTCTATGAACAGATAATTGACAACGAATTGACAACGATGGAACCATTCAGAGGAGCAGATATGGACAGGTATGTCAAACGAGCTTGGACAAAGTTGATGCGGATTCTGATACAGTAGCGCATTATGAAAGACAAGAAGTCAAATCGAAATTCGACCTGTTCTGTGCCGTGCCCATGAGTAAATCCTACAAAGACGATGACATTCAGATTGTTCTATGTTGCTAAATGCCAAATAA
>JADBJO010001346.1:315000-320000 GCA_016801955.1 Conus betulinus | reverse complement strand
CGCCCTTAATTCCAAACGAAAGCTGCCTACGACACCAAATCTCGAAGCCGTAATGATAGCACACAGAGCACACAGAACTGTCTTGGTGTTTTCTTGTTTGTTCCGAGTGCTCTGGGCTGTCACGTTTGTTGCTGAGCGATTTGGTTTCGTAAGCAGCTTTCGTGTAGAGTTCTGGGCGTGTATTTATTTCATAATGGGAGCAAGAGTGACCCTACTTGTTCGTTAATTACGAATGAAAACTTGCTTCAAAACATGTATCTTTTCGTCTCAGATTTTCTAATCCTATCAAGTTTCCTTCCTTATAAAGACTCGTTCCTGTGTGTGTGGGGGGGGGGGGGGAGGAGGGGGGATTGGGGGAGGGTTGGCAAGGGGGAGGATGTTGTTGTTGTTTATTTGTTTGCTGTTCAAAATATTTTTGTATGTGTACGTCTACCAGAGAGCGTGTGTTTTCACTCTCGCCTGTTGGTGTGTTAGTTTTTGTCGACAGGATTACGCAGTAACTACGGACCTGTTTGACAGGAAACTTGGTGATCTGTTAGTGTGTTAGTTTGTCAAAAGGATTACGCAATAACTGCGGTCTGTTTAACAGGAAACTTGGTGGAGAGATGGGATGTAGCCTAAGAATAATTTGGCCCAGATCCGTACCAATTCTGGTCCAGATCTGTGTTGATTTTGGTCCGGATCTGTGCTGATTTTGGCCCGGATCTGTGCTGATTTTGGTCCGGATCCGTGCTGATTTTGGTCCGGATCCGCTCCGATTTTGGTTCCGCACAGCTGGGTTTCCATCAGTTCTTTTTGTACTGTTCTGGGTATTACTTGGTCCAGCGCTCAGGTATATCTTCTTCGGTGGAATATATTCCCTGACATTCCTAAATAAGATGACTCGCCCTTGTTAACTGATTTTTAACGTTTACTGGCTGGTATGCTCGTTTGGTATTATTTTAGTCAGGCTGTCCTCTCTGTTTGCGTACTGCTGACCTATCCAGTCCTACAGGATTTTTTTTTTTCATTCTGTGTTCGATCTGAACTTTGATATTTCTGTACTTTCTTTCATACAAACAAACTGCTTGGTTTTTTCTCTTTTTTCCCCGCATTTCAACATCCGTTGCACTTTGCCCCTCTGTGCCTTTCTTCCCTTTTCTTTCTTCTTTTTTTTTTGCGCTCTTCGACTCTCTCGTTTTGTCATAATGGCCAAGGACCTCCGCAGTGACCCAGGGCTTATTTGTATGACGACACCCGCTGGTGACTTCATTTGCTGCTTCTATCAACGTTGTCACGAACGTTGCATCCACACATCTGCATCGCTATCACAAGGACAGTCAGTGGTGTGAATCCCCCCCCCCCCCCCACCCCCCACCCCCCTTTCGTTGCCTGGAAAGCTTCGACCATCTGAGGATCCTTCAGTGTATCAAAGTCAAGCCTGGATCTGGCATTCTTCTGTTGCAGTTTTTTTTTTTTCAAACAGAGATGATAAGTCATCTTTCACAACGTTGAAATCGTTTCCCACGTCTGTTTCTTGAAAGCTTGTGGTCCTTCGGATGCTGACTGTGGAACGGAGATGTTCCTTCAGTCCATTCGGTGGTGATGTTCCCTGTTTGGGGTGTGGGTCCGTCTTCTGGATGCTTTAGATTGTTGTAGCTGGTAAATTCCAAGAGTCTGGGTCCTCTATTCTTTGTATCTGGTTTGCAGACATTGTTCACAGGTGCGTGGCCCGTTGTTGTTTCTTTTTTACATCCTATCCAACGTGGGCATTCCAGTTTCCTATCGCAACCAATGCGTCTTGCTTACGTGTTGGTCAAGAACCGCCTGTAGTAGTTGGTCGCAACGTTTCTCATCTATACTGTCTTCGTAATCTGATGTTGGAACGTAAGGTTGTATGTTGGTGATGTTGAAGGGGTGAGGTGTGCCTTTAGACGGTTGGTGATAAGTCGATAGCAGTCTAGGCGACAACCCAAAACACTGTTCACGGTATTGTCGTGAATAAGGAAGCCAAAGCCATGCCCACGTCTGTCCTCTAGCTCTGTGCCGCTGAAGTAGACCCTTTTTTTTTGCCCCTAGGCTGGAGCTTCTCCAAATTTATGTTTACAACGAACTTCACTTAATATCAGTACATTCCCTGTGTTAAGTGTCCATTTTGTAGGCGAGTTTTTTCACAGTTCCTATGGCATTCAAGGGTACTGATGTTCCATGTTCCTACAGTAGTGTTTCATCTGCCACGCGGCGTATTTTCTTGTACACCATGCGCATACTGTACACCTCCACACCCCTGTTGAGCACAAGGAGGCGTGGTTTCCTGTTGACGCGGGAGACGACCTAACTCAGTGTGAAGTTTGATGGAGTTCCTTCGTGTAGTGTTGTTACCCTGATTTACAGTCTGTTCACACTGGGTAATATTAGATTTTACACGTAAGAATATTAAAGAGAGAGAGAGAGAGAGAGAGAGACAGACAGACAGACAGACAGACAGACAAAGAGAGAGAGAGAGAACAATAAGATCGAAAAAAAAAGAAAAAGGAAAGTGAGTTGGTTTACGCCTCAATATGGTTTAGGGGAAAATGGCGAAAAGTAACAGGATTAGTAGTATCGCTAACATCCTGAACTGATCGCATCTACAGATATCTTCAAACTTCAGAATTGAAAACTGTAGTTGTGTTGTATGTATAATTTCCGGTTTGCGTGTGATTGTTCGGACGGATTTCGCTTCCGCAGTTTTGTTAGTTTCCTTAAAGGGTTTCAATCAGGCTTTGAAACACAATATAAGCGCAAGATACTGGATGAGCATAAAGGCATGCTTTATTTGGAGAATTTTTTTTTTTGGACGTTTTTCATCGATGTTTGTAAATCAAGCTTCATGTATATTGTGGGCAAGTGTCTTTTTTAGGGGGGGGGGGGGGGGGGGGGGGGGGCGGGGGGGGGGGGGGGGGGGGGGGGGGGGGGGGGGGGGGGGGGGGGGGGGGGGGGTGGGGGGGGGGGGGGGGGGGGTGGGGGGGGGGGGGGGGGGGGGGGGGGGGGGGGGGGGGGGGGGGGGGGGGGGGGGGGGGGGGGATGTCATCGTGTATGTACACCCACATATTAGTGGGGGCGTGGGGGGGGAGAGTCATTTGCCTGTTTCTACTTTTTCTTTTTATGTTTCCTGGTACGAGGAAACTAATGCTTTCACGGCTTTCAATTTATACCACGCCTACCTCCAATGGGTGAGCTGACCCCCCCCCCGAAGAGCTGCCTGCTGGGCTGCTTTTTGTCGTTTCCTGTGTCACACAGCCAATTCATTCACATGGATCGGTTTTTCTGTCAATTTTTGGGGTGCAACAATAACAAAAAAAAAAACATGTAGGGGGGGGAATTAAAAAAAAACTAAAAACTTAAGGAAAAACTGCTTTCTCCTGTTTAAACTGTCTGGGGATTTCGAAGGGGGGCGTCATCAAAAATTACAGCGGGATAAATGTACTTTTTTGTACGGTAAGGAAAAATAATGCTTTCATGCTTATCGAGTTTTAAACTGCTTTCTGGTACTTTTCTCACCAAACCCTCTTTAACTGATTTATCTGCTCCTTCATGTGGTGGTTCGTGGGCACATGTTGTAACTGGGAGGAGCCTAACCCTCTCCAAATCAGATTTCTTTTGGTAGGGATAACCCCCTTACCCTCTCCCCCCCCAACCCCCCACCCAACCATCCACACCACATATGACAGGTAGTAGCGGGTCATGGTTACAAGCAGAAAAGTCGGTTCCTCTGACCTGCCTCTACTGTTCAACTTTATGTTTCTCATTGAAAGTCATTATATGACACCTGTCCTCGACTCGCTTATAGACCAAGCTCTAAGTGGTGTATAATCCACGCTTTCATTGATACAACTGCCTACCTACATGGGTAGAGCTGACCGAAGAGCTGCCTGCTGGGGCTGCATTTTGTCGTTTCCCTGTGTCACACAGCCAAATATCAGTCACTCGGTTTTTTCACACATTCTTTCAATTTTTTTTATTGTCACTAAGGGTGCATGCTGTCTGTACACTTGTCATTTATACCAACTGGCCTTCTTTTCTAAAAGTTGGGTCATGAGACTTCATGTGTGCGCAAGATATTACGCGTGAGTTCACATACGGAGCCTCAGTTTATAGTCTCGTTTAAAAAAGACTTCTGAGTGAAATGGAGTCAGAACCAGAGTTAACTCCGAAGGAAAAATCTCCTCCTGTGCTTAAACACAGTCCGGTGGATATTCGAACCCGCAACCCAGGATCACTGGGTCCGGCGCTCCGATAACTGAGCTCTGTCAGCGCTGCTCAAGCATCGTCACTTACATCGGTGATGACGTGAGAGTATACATTCTGAGAACAATTCGATTCTGCCTCTCTATGTATACTTAAAACATTATTACCAGCCATTGCATATGACTTTATGGTGTGCAACCGGCCAGTTCATTTTCTTATGGGTCATACACCACAAATCAAGACGGCAAAGCATTGAGTAAGGTTTCGAGTTCGTGTTGACAAGCACAACTGGACTGTTCGTGGAAATTGTATAGTGTCTGAATGTTGATCTCACTTTTCCTGTTTTAAGATAAAGACACACGCCAAATGATTCCCAGCAGATATACTAAAATGACAGTAATCTGACTAGACTTTAACGGGAGGATTGGAATTATATCGAGAAGCTTAGCTGATACAAAGAAAGGGTCTTGTGGAAGGGGATGTGTGTGTGTGTGTGTGTGGGGGGGGGGGGGGGGGTGGGGTATACGGCCCGAAATCTGACATTATGTTGCAGATGATTCGCACATCCATGGATTGTGAGTTATTAGTATCATCAGTAGGGATCCTTTATAAATAAATGAAAGAGAGAGAGAGAGAGAGAGAGTGTGCGTGTGTGTGTGTGTGTGTGTGTGTGTGTGTGTGTGTGTGTGTGTGTGTGTGGCGAGAGAGAGAGAGAGAGAGAGAGAGAGAGAGAGAGAGAGAGAGTCTTTGAGAGGTGACATTTAGTGCAATTTTGATGTCATTTTTTTGCA
>JADBJO010001346.1:242500-302500 GCA_016801955.1 Conus betulinus | reverse complement strand
AAGGAACTGATTGATTTACTTCTAAATATATCAAACTGTTTGTATTTATTCAATCCGAGTATATTTGTAAACAGTTAAAAAGAGAGGGAACCCGTATACGTCTGCTACAGACACAGAGACGAATATATAATCAGTGTGATGCTCAACATCAACCAACCAGACAATTACCCTAATCAATCGAAAATGACAAAAAACTAACCAACTAATGGAAATAAACGTAGTACTCTACATAATTATACCAACCAATGGTCCAAACTAATGAATCTAAAATGATTAAACAGCCACAAATCTTAACGGCCAACCAGCCAAACGTAATCCCACCAATTTGAATGATCAACAAAACAGCCAGCCAGCAAAAACTAAAACGCACTAGTTAACAAAACCAGTAAAACTGGCTCAGCGACAATTGTAACAAAGTCATTTACTACACCGATTTAGCCCTGCCTGGCTACCTAAGTTACTGTCTTTTTAAACTAACAATAATTCGAACAAAATACCGATTTAGTGAAAAACACAAAACGGGTGTTTTTTAACAAAATCACCGCTTGTTCCCATAGCGTATGATACATGATGCTCTCTTAAAGTGACGTGGCCAATGTACACAGTTGAACACACGTCGTACATGACCTACAGAAATTTCACTAAAACGCTGGGGGTTGGTAAATCTTGACGACGGGGGGTCAAGAAAAGAAAGAGACAGTCCCAATATGGACCGTGTTTTCAAAGGGCGGCCGTCAGCTGTTGCACAACCCCAGCCTTGAGCGCTTTATGTTCACATCTGTCTCTTCTCTTAGTGTTATACACATCTGTCACTATATCATGCGCCGGGATACGCGATTCGCCAAATTTTCTCAAACTGCTCGCTATTGGTGCAAAAAGCAGTTTCGGGCGTTCGTCACCTGTGAACGTTCGATCCTCTTCGCTTCGGTCCACAAAGTCACAGCAAGGGTGGCGGGGGCCCGTGCAGTTTGCGTGGCCTTTCAAAACATCATTTGACTGCATACGACTACTGTTTACTACTTTCCGCCCGTCACAATCCCCCCTCCCCCACTCCCCCCCACCCCCCCCCCCCCCCCCCCCCCCCCCCCCCCCCCCCCCCCCCCCCCCCCCCCCCCCCCCCCCCCCCCAGCAAAACTGCAGAGGGGATTTCAATATGAAAGAGACTATAAGTAAAGAATCAACAGGTAAAACACCCTACCACACCCCAGACGAAAAAGGGTGTCAGTCCCCCCCCCGGCCCCCCCCCCCCCCCCCCCCCCCCCCCCCCCCCCCCCCCCCCCCCCCCCCCCCCCCCCCCCCCCCCCCCCCCCCACCCGGGGCCGCAGAGGTGTTGGGAGCACATTCGTGTTATAAAGCCAATTAATAAACCATTTTACCTTTTTTTTTTATTGATGGTGATGACTGTTTTCATCGTGAAAAACGGTGTTCCATGGGATCCCCATGGGCGACTTGTGGGAGATTGTGGTATAGCCAAGTCATCAGCACCTGATCGCTTGAGTGGCTCATCAGAACTCAGGGCGAATCATGAAGAGAGGAGGAGAGGGAGAGAAGATGATGAATCTGAGAGGTTTACGAACTCGAGATCATGGTGCTGAGGGGAGAGAGAGACCGAGAAGAGGAAGGGGCGAGTTCGAGGAGGGAGGGAGAGAGAGAGGACTCATGAGAGAGGAGGAGAGGGATGAGGATACAGAGAGTGAGGGCGGGGGAGGGGTTTGGACGGGGAGGAGAGATGAGGCGAGAGGATGGAGAGAGAGCGAGAGAGAGAGACGCTTCAGAATCGTTTTTTTGACAATGACAAAATACAGTCTTCATGTCAAGGGCATTTATGTCAGAAATTTAAGGATCGCTGATAGCCTGCTACAAACAGAATTGGCATTCAAAAAATGGAAGAAAATGCAAAGTAAGGTATTTATGGTTTTATTTCCTTTAAAAGTATTCTTCAGCCGGAAAACTGTTTTTGAAATCTGTTACTGATAAATGGCATAAAAGCATATTGGCCAGATTTAGAAATCGGACACTTGTTTTAAAGCAAATAAGAAAATGGTTTTGTAATGAGTTTCTGTTGAGATGATGTATGCGTGTTGTGTCCAGATAACAGTAAAGAAGACGAAGAATAACTTTTTATTTCAATGTAAGGTATATGAAGATAAAAGGAAAAAAATCAACACGTTTATTTGATGCCCAGAAAGACCATATACTTTGATTTGAACTATTATCCTGCTGATGATGGAAATATTGTTCGTTTGTTTGCTAAACCTATATTGCTGAATGTTATGATATCAGAGAGAAAAAAAAAATGTCTGTTTGCTGTTTCCCTGGGAGACAGACAGTGCTTTAGTTCTCTGTAAAACATAGCTGGTCATTTAGGCCCACGTTTGGTGGATCTTTGTTGTCGTTTCGTTAACTTTATTATTCCCAGATAGATCAATACCGGGAATCATGTTTGTAATGTATTATATATTTTTCGTTTCATAATTTCTTGACGCTGCATTAATGATAGCCCCCTTGACATGGGACATGAGGTCAGAGTCAATAGAGACCGAGAGAAGTGAGCGAGAGAGAGTCTGAAAACCAATGAGGCAGCGAAAGGAGCCCGAGGAGAGCTGAGAGGAGGGGAGGGAGGAGAGGAGAGGAGTAAGCAAAAGATGAGAGTTCTCTCAATCGGTAATAAGTTTTAAACCTCCATTTGAGAGAGAGAGAGAGAGAGAAGGACCGACAGCTGGAAGAGAGAGAGAGGAGAGAGAGAGAGGAACAGGAGACCCAGGACAATGAGGTATGGGCTCTGAATAAGAGGAGGAGTCGCACAGAGGGAGAGAGACCGTGGAGAGAAGGAGGGGAGGAGGAGAGGAGAGAGTGAAGGAGAGAGAGAGAAACAAATGAGGAGGACGAGAGTGGTGAAAGGGAGAGGGAAGGAGAAAAGAGAGCAAGAAAGTGCACGAGAGAGAGGGAAGAGAGAGAGAGAGGGAGGAGAGAGAGAGAGGTGGGAGAGGGGGAGGTTGAGAGGAGAGAGAGGAGAGGGAGGAGAGGGAGAGTGAGACGGAGAGGGAGTAGGAGGAGAGAGAAGAAGGGGTGGGAGGAGAGAGGCTTGGAGGTGCAGATGTGAGGGGGGGAGAGGGGGAGAGGGGAGGGGGGGAGGGGAGAGGAGAGCCAGAGACGAGTACGGGTAAGACAGTAACCCCCCGACAGAGGTTGGAGCGTGGGATGCAGGAGAGAGAGGAGAGAGAGAGACGGAGTGAACTGGGGAGGGGCGGGTGAGTAGTTTGTGAAATTCTCTCAATCGGTTAAAGAAGTCAAAATCTGGAAAAAAGAAGGAAAACGGCCAGGAAAAAATGTAAGGTGGGTGGTGAAGAAAATGTCGCCACAATCAAGAGAAAAGACCTACACAAGGACACGGAAGGAGGAAAGGGGTAAGTAAAGGTCGCTGGGAAAGACAGGAAAAAAAAAAAGGAACGATGGGTTGGAAAAGGGGGGTTTGGGGATAAAAAAAAAGGAAAGAAAAAACTAGGGGACCAAAGTGAAGGTGGAACGAGGTGGTGAAACATAAAAGAAAAAGAAGGGAAGGGGAGGTAAAGGTAATGGGAAAAGGGGGGGTCCAGAGAAGGGGTAGGTTAAGGTGGGGGGGGGGGGGGGGGGGGAGTTGGGTGTATAGGGGGGGTGGTAGGGTGGTTTGGGTAGGGGGTGTGTGAAAGTAGATGGAAAGGACGAAAAAAGGGGGGGGGGTAGTGTGGAAACAGTAAGCAAGGAAAGGACAAGAAAAAACAAGAAGCACGGGGGCCCGGGGGTTTAATAGGTGGACAGTGGGGGTGGCGGGCCGGTGGAATGCCAGGCGGGGGGGGGGCGGGGGGGGGGGGTTGGTGGTGGAGGGGTTGTAATGGTAATAGAAAGTAAGCCAGGGTAAAAAGGGTTAGTAGTAGGGTTAAGTACGGAATACAGGTGTGCGGTGTGGTGGAAAAGCCAGGTGTGTGGGGGAGTGTCAAGAGTAGTTGTAGGCGTGTGTGTGTGGGTGGGTGTGTGTGGCGGGGGGGGGGGGGGGGGGGGGGGGTGGGGAGGGGTAAGTGGTGTGGGGCGGGGGGGGGGTGCGGTGGGTGGTTAGGTGGTAAGGGTTAAATGAGTATGAAAGCGTTATAGCTAGTTCTTGTTTCAATAGTTGGGTAACTGCACATACATCAAACACACAATTGCTACCTGTCTGGCGGGACAGTCCAGCTTTTACATGGACCCATTACCTGTAGAAACATCTAGAAAGAAACGACGAAAAGAAAGAAAGAGCAGTATTGAAGGGTCGAAAGACATACATTGAGGCGGGGGGGAAGGGTGGGGGGTTTAATGATGGAAGATGGGCTGGCTTAGGTAACAAAGCCGGCCCGTAACGAAGTTAATTCGGGGGAAGGGGGAAAGTTTTGGTAACACGGGAAAATAGGTGGTAATTGGTGTGGTTATAGGTAATTCGTGGTTTGGGAAGAGGAGGGAAGGCGCCGGACAGTCGAAAAGAGTATGAAAGACGTAGGGAGGAGTATAAGTATTCCTTGTTCAATAAACGGTTATGGTTACATTACAAGAGAGAAAAGAATTGCGAGAGGACTGCAAGCGGGACAGACAGTAATCCTTTACTCCCCAGAACCCATTATCTTCGCAAAAAAACTAGAAAAAGAAAGACAGAAAAAGAAAAAAGAAAAAAAAAAAAAAAAAAAAGAAAAAGGAAAAAAAAAAAAAAAAAAGATACATTTGAAAAAAAAAAAAACCAAAAAAAAAAAAAAAAAAAAAAAAAGAAAAGAAAAGAAAGAAGAAAAAAAAAAAAAAGGAAAAAGAAAAGGGAGTTTTAGGTCAATACAGAAAGCGAAACGTAGGAAAGGTATAAACTACTACAGACAAAAGTTGTTGTTTTTGCGTACGCAGGCTGATACTCTTGCGGGCAACTCCCTGTACAGACAGGCAAGGATTAATCCCATCTGCCAAGCAAAAGGAGAGTGGATTTTTGTTTTCAATACTTTTTTTTTATCCCGCCATTAAGGCAGCCATATTCCAACTTCGGGGAAGATGCATGCTGTGTGTAACGTGTCATCCATACCAACACCAAACTGGTCTTCTCTTCCGAAAGTTGGTGGTGGGGAATTTTACGTGTGCGCAAGATGTTATGCGTGCGTTCACACACGAAACCTCGGTTTATGGTCTCATTCGAAGGACACTGTATGGGAAATGGAGCCAGAACCAATGTTATTAATTCCGAGGGAAATCCACCTGTGCCGAAAGTGAGAAAAGGTAGGCTAAGATGAAAAAAAAAATGATGGGGAAGGCACTAGACAAAGTTAGCGGGAAAACGGAGGGAAGAGTAGGAAAAGAAGGAAGAGTAACGCTAACTTGAACGCTACACACACACACACACACACACCCCACACAGCACACACACACACCACACACACACTGCTGTCTTTCAGTGCTAGTCAGGACTAGCGTCCAGCAACTGTTGATTGTATCTTTAATGGAAATTATTGGGCAGTACTAACGTTAGTTCGCACAGGAACATTATCATATCCTGTTCTTGTTATTGAATCACACGCATGTAAGCTAGGCTAGCCTACGCTAGGCAACGCTGAGGAAGTGTACGAAAGAATGAGGCTGTGAGAATAATAAAACTCAACGAAAAGGCAAGCGAAGGTTAGAAAAAGCTAGGAGAAAGAAAGTTTTCAGTTGCAGTTTCATCAAGGAGGTGTCACTGCGGGCGGGCTATGCCGTCATATACGCTACATCACGTTTGCCAAGTTTCGAGACCACACTGCCCACAAATTTTAAAGCTATGGATAAATGAATGAATGACTAAGATGAGAGAATGTAAGAAGAGAATCTCACGGCTACGTCTTAGCAGATGTCAGCTACGCATCAGCCCAGCGCGCTGGTCAGACATTGGGTATCTGCCTGATTTTGTCTGTGTCATTATCATCATTGTATGTGTGTGTGGTGGTGAGTTATGCGCGTGTGTGTGTGCATACATAATACCCGCGTGCATGGATGTGTGGGCATGGGCCCATGTGTGTGTGTGTGTGGCAGTGTGTTGTGGCATGTGTGTGTGTGTGTGTGTGTGTGTGTGTGTGTGTGTGTGTGTGTGTGTGAGAGAGACAGACAGAGAGAGAGAGAGAGAGAGAGAGAGAGAGAGAGAGAGAGAGAGAGAGAGAGAGAGAGAGAGAGAGATGCTCCTGCAGGAAATGAAAGACACGCTGGCAGGCATCAACAAACAAAACCAAAACCTACATATACCATAGACCATCTTTCAGAGCTCAGCATCAAGAAAGCAAGTGACCGCACATCCAGACTTAAAGGAAGAGCAAGAAACATCACCAGCCAAACAAATACTGGAAGAATCTCAAGACCAACACTGCGAAGACTTTTAGAAACTGGGAAGACTCACACTGGGCCTTTCCAGTGACAGACACAAATGACCAAATATACGTCAACTGAGATAACACTTTGAGATCTCATAGCCCCCACCCCCCCCCACCCCCCCCCCCCCCCACCCCCACCCACCCCCCCACCCCAACCAAATTTTACTCGAAAGGCATGTGCACTAGTAAGTGTGCATCACTGAAGCGATGCAAGTGGAGAATCCATAGATGTGAGTGCGCGTGCGCACGTGTGTGTGTGTGTGTGTGTGTGTGTGTGTGTGTGTGTGTGTGTGTGTGTGTGTGTGTGTGTGTGTGTGTGTGGTGTGTGTGTGTGTGTGCGGCGTTGTTGTTACTGTTGTTTTCTTGTTGTTGTTCATTGTCCAACAAATCTTCTAAACAAGGTGTTTCCAACAAAGCCTAATCAAAGGTGTCTGAGCACGCACGCGCCCGCACACTCGCACACACGCACACACGCACGTGCACACGCGCGCGCGTGCGCACATACACACTCTCACATTATGATTGTTGTTATCATTATTATTATTTTTATTATTATTATTATTATTATTATTGTTATTTGTTGTTGTTGTTGTTATCATTATTAACATCATCATCATTATCATCATCATCATCATCATCATCGTTATTATCATTATCATTATTATACATTTATTATTATTATCATTATTATCATTATCACCATCATTACTGTTCTTATTGTTATCATTCATTATTATTACTATCATTATGTTTATCATCATTATTAAGAGTACTTACATAGCGCCTATCCTCGGCTAGAGACCAAGCTCTAAGGGTTTTTAAACCACACTCGTTTACACAACGGGCTGCCTACCTGGGTAGAGCCGACTGAAGAGCTCGATTCCTGTATCATTTGGTCAGTGTCATTCACTCAATCTTCTTCCTTCACTCATTCGAGTTTCCACGCTGAGTGTATGCTGCGTGTAATGTGTCATCCATACCAACGGCCACACTGGCCTTCTCTTCCGAAAGTTGGTGATGGGATTTTACGTTTGTGCAAAATGTTATACAGGCTTCAACACATGAAACCTCGGTTTAAAGTCTCATTCGGAGGACTTTTGGGGAAATTGGAGTCAGAATCAATAACTTCGAGGGGAAAATCCCCCTTTGCCGAAACGGCCCGTTGGAGACTCGAACCAGCAACCCTAGGATCACTAAGATTACGAGTCCAGTGCTCTACCAACTGAGCTATTCCGGCACACACACACACACACACACACTGGCACACATACATGGGCCCGTGCCCCCTATCCCCCCCCCCCCCCCCCCCCCCCCCCACCCCACACACCCGTTCTCTCACTACAATACACATAC
Source organism: Conus betulinus (assembly GCA_016801955.1). Classification (NCBI taxonomy): domain Eukaryota; kingdom Metazoa; phylum Mollusca; class Gastropoda; order Neogastropoda; family Conidae; genus Conus; species Conus betulinus. The sequence goes on along the minus strand of JADBJO010001346.1, from coordinate 294,770 downwards.
AATGATGGCTCAGCCAATGTTAGGTAGGTGTCCAAGGCGTCACACACACACACACACACACACACACACACACACACACACGTGTTCTTTCATCATACACATGTACAACGATAATGATGGTACAGAGAATGTTAGATACTCTAGGTGTGACCAGCGTGTTTGGGCTAATGCGCAGGTCAGACCTCTGCTAAGTCGTAGCCATCGGACCTCTTTTTAGGTTCTCTCATCTTAGTCATCAACTTCTCTGTCCACCAGCTTCATATCATACGCAGTGTGATCTCGAAACTTAGCAGATGTGGTGTGGCGTATATGGAACAGTCCGCACGCAATGACAGTTCCTTGATGAAAATGAAACTGACCGTGACTAGTAAAGAAAAAAAAAAAGGATCCGGAATTAGTTGTTTTTTGGTTTGAAGACCGTGATGCGGGCTGTCTTTATTATTCACAGTCCATTCCCTGTCCTCGATGCTAATAAGATGAACGTTGTCTTCAATAGCTAAAAGTGACAAAGGAACAATTTTATACAATGACAGTTAAACCCCACTGCATCCCCCGTACACCATAAGAAGTGAAAAACCTATGCACTCTACTTGCTGCTGACAATATTCGCGGAATTTTTAGCTGCTGAAATCTGTTCAGTAGGGGAGGTAATTAAGTCACACCATGTTATGGTGAAGAAATAAATTCGCTGATAAATCTTTCAAAGAAGATACAATGGTAACTAAGCTACGAGTATGAACATTCTTTAATTACGATGCAATTGACCAGTCTTGTAATCACTGTCACGAAGAAATATCCGAATGTTTACATATTGTTGAAAGCGAAAGTAGAGAGCGCCATTTCCTAAACAATGATATGCGAATGGACAATCCGTTTAATTTTCGAATGAAAAGAAACTTTGTACGCATGCAACAAAAATTCAGAGAATAATAAAATATATTTGCTTCTAGAAATGTGTGTATCTGTTTAAAAGCAAAGTGCCATCAAAGCACAGTTTGAGATTTTCTTTCGTCACGAAATCCCAGCGATTTCGAAAATCCTAACGGGGCTTTTCAATGTCCGCTGCAGATGATGTTTGTCTCATCATCATCATTATGGTTAGAACTTAAAAGAGAGAAAGAACACCGTTAGAGACAAATAATTGTACACAGTTAAGCATGAGTGACTTTCAAGAATATCCCGATGTGGTGCAAGAAGTGAGAGGAGCTTTGGTAAGCAGTGCATTCTCCGGTTCAACTCCTCAACAAAATTTACCAGTGCTAGAGTTAATCTCGACTGTGCAATCACAGTCACCGGTCGGTGCCGAAGGTTGATTCGGTTGTTTCCAAGTTTTGAATGGTTCACTTTTGATAGACCGGTCTATCACGTTCGGTATATTTACATTTCGATAGACTGATTGGTCGTTCAGTGTTGTGCATTTTGATTGACCGATTGATCATATTTAGTACATGTGCGTGTGATCGATTGGCTAGCATTAATAGTCATTACGTTAATGGTACGCTTTGTAGATTACTCTTTACTGTGCAGATTGATTATTGATGATGCATGTTCAGAGAAGTTGAATAGGGAGTTACGTGAGGGTGGAGATCAGATTTACAGAGGAAGGGGAAGGGGATACATGAGAGAGAGAGAGAGAGAGGGGGGGGGGGGGGGGGGGATAGCTTCTGTCTGTCTGTCTGTCTGTCTCTCTCTCTCTCTCTCTCTCTCTCTCTCTCTCTCTCTCTCTCTCTCTCTCTCTCTCACTCACTCACTCACTCACTCACTCTCTCTCTCTCTCTCTCTCTCTCTCTCTCTCCCCCCTCCCCCTCCCTCCCTCCCTCCCTCTATCTTTCTCACATACATAGGTCTGAATCAGTACATTAATTTTGCAAGAACCAGATGTGATCATCAGTGCAATCCAAACAGAAGTTTGAAGTGCATGCTGTACAATTTGTATATGCTGTCAGTAAAAACCAGACACGATCATCAGTGCAATCCAAACAGAAGTTTGAAGTGCATGCTGTACAGTTTGTATGTGCTGTCAGTATGAACCAGATGTAATCATCAGTGCAATCCAAACAGAAGTTTGAAGTGCATGCTGTAGAATTTGTATGTGCTGTCAGTATGAACCAGATGTAATCATCAGTGCAATCCAAACAGAAGTTTGAAGTGCATGCTATACAATTTACATGTGCTGCCGCCTTTTATTGTGTCCAATGAAAGTGGCGTTTACTTGTATCACTGTTTCATAAGTGTCATTGAAAATTCATATGTCATTATACTTACAGATTTTTAAGAATAGTCTTCCCTCCCCCAGTCGCTCACCCTGTACACCCCTGGTTGGTTCACTTTGCTTTGTTAAGAGAACGACATACAGCCACCCACCACATGAATCCTTGAACTGCTGCACAACACTGTTGTTTCTGATTGCCATCTGCAAGTTACACAACAACATCATGTTGACAGTAATGCAGCAGCCTGGTCACTGAGCTAGACTGAGCAGGTTCGTTTAGGGAGCTTTAAACTTCACCAAGTTCATCATGCGTGAATTAAACATCAGCATGTTCACCATGTTTAAATTAACCCCAGAAAAATTGGCAGCCCCATAGATCATTACATGAACTGACCACACAGTTCCTGTCAGTCTAGCAACCATACTGACTTGAACTTAACCATCCTTAAATTAGAAATCTCCTCTAGGATGAAAAATGAAATTACACAACAATGACTCTCTCTCTCTCTCTCTCTCTCTCTCTCTCCCTCTCTCTCTCTCTCTCTCTCTCTCTCTCTCTCTCTCTCTCTCTCACACACACACACACACCCATGAAAAAGAAAAGTAAATGACATTATTATGAATAATTAACAGTGTCAAATGTGTATCACCTACAAGAAATACAGGGACTTTTATCTCACCCTATGCCAAGAGTATTTTTCCTTGTAATTCTGTACAAACTTCCAGTTTGTCTGGTGTAAAAAGAAAAGAATTAAAAACGTTCTGGTGTCTCAAGGTACAATGCACAGTTTGTTTGTTTGTTTTATACAACAATGCTCAGTTACTCAGAAAGTTGCATGTTTGCATTACATCATGATAACTAATGTCAGATTCTCTTTCCTCATGCATTTAATCCTGTGTTTGATGAACAAATGTTAGACTACAGTTTCCTCCGTTACTCCTGATGATTTAAAAGTTACTAAGATTAATAAATCCAAATTGCATCTGTTATAAAGATTTTCAAAGCAAACAACTTCAGTAGAGTTTTGCAATGGATGGCATACATTACAGACAATAGGCATCTATTGTTGTTGTATATACATAAAAAGTGCATGGTGTTAAAAACGTACCACACAAAAGCAACCCTCTGATCATTTTCGATACCTTGTTCCTGTATTACTGAGGAAAAGTTGCTTAAAAAACAACAAATAAAAATAACAAATAAAACAAAAGATGTTTCAGATGGATGCATGGTTTTGCATTATTGGAAAACCAGCTTTGCTCATTTTGGTTAAACTATGTCCACGGAAGAGTGCAAATATTGAAGTTATGATCATTATTTGCATTTTTTTAGGAGACGGGTGTTGCTCTTGCCGATAACTGCATGTATGCAGACATTGGTTCAGAGTGGGCCAAACTCCATGTCTGCCCTCTTTTGTGTGTGCTCAGAATCCTGGCAGACTGAAGCTTCAGCGAAACAGTGTGGTCTTCAAGAACAACAAGACGGGCAAAGTGGACCAGTTCAGAGTGCAGAGGTTGAAAAGTCACAATGGCTGAAACGTGCTCGGGGCTACTGTTTGAAGCTGGTGATGAAGAGTGGTCACATCCACCGCTACGATGGATTCAAGGAAGCGGTGAGGGATATGGTATTGGAATAGTGGGGCTATCGGCAGATGGATTCAAGGAAGCAGTGAGGGATATGGTATTGGAATGATGAGGCTATCGGCAGTCTAAGTTCCGCAAAGGAGGGTATGTTGTTTTGCCGGCATCTGCTGGCTGGTTGGTTGTTTTTTTTGGTTTGTCTGTCATCATTGTTAATTTGTTTTGTTTGTCAGCATTCCCTAGCATTGTTATATTTATTTTGTTTGTCTGTCAGCATTTCCCTCCCATAAAAACAATAAACTACAAAAGAAAGCTAACACTCAAGAGCAGACAAACAAAACTCCCCCACTTTTTATCAGCTCTCCAAAACAACAGCAACAAAACCTGCAGATGTAACTTGCATACACTGAATATTTCTCCCCAAACCCATATGAAGAGAATGTTTATCATTACTCTTGTGGATGCAGTGAATTCAGGCATATCAGGAGTTAGAAGAAAATGGATAGTAGACCAGTTATAACAAGGTCAGTATATTTGTCGAAATGGCCACTATGTCACACACATTCTTGTTAACATTATATCTCAACCAGTTTGGGATAAATTTATAAGATTTGTATGATAGTAAACTGCATTTCTACTAGTTAAAAAAAAAATCTGTGTTGCAATTAGACTCGGTTTTGAGTAACGACGGTGATGGCACTAGGAATTTTGCAAACTCATCCTAACTCTTAACTACCTTCCTAGTCAGTTAGCAACTGGGTGTCAGAGTCAGTCCCAGAGAAAGGACAACCAAGAGAACATATAACACATAGGGACACCGACCCAGGGCACTGGGATGGGGTACATTTTATCTGGATGTATTAAAGTTGATGGAAGACTTGAGCCTTGCACATTTTCCCCACCATCAGAGTCTGGTTTTGCTCTTTTGTTGAAGAGGAAAATATTGTTTTTTAGTTGTTTTTTCTCCATGATAGCAGGCGTAGACCTAAGACCAGGAAAGATTCCATGATGCCTGACTGCATTACTGTCTTTTCAAAAATGGCGGGCAGGCATCTTAAATCAGTGTTTGGACTAAAAGAACATGATGTAGGCTTTACATAATTCAGCATACTGATTAAGAACTGTCACTCCACACAAAGCTGTGGATTTGAAATTTGATTTCACTTTGACACACACATGCTTCCTGAAAATTCTTTTAACTTTTTTTAAAATTTTGTTTCATTCTGACACTTCTGTTCTTATTCAGCTGCCGGTCACAGCTAAGCAGTCTGGTCTTTTGGACCGGCAGCTAAATAAAAATGTTGGGTTTTCTCCTTTTGCGAACTGTACTTTGTCAGAAGTTTACCGGTCGACATGATCACAGAATGAATGATTTTGTGGGAAATGACCACAAAAAGGGATGAAGAAAGCCAACCCAGTCACCCCTAGCAATGTGGTTTTAAGTTCAGTGTTCTTTTGCTTCAGTCAGAAGGACAGGCTTGCTGTCCGTTGCTAGATAAGCTCTGCTTTTACTTTGTAAACTTTTAATCCAAAGCTCTACTGTTTTGTTCAAAGACATGTATATGGTTCTTGTCTACAAAGCAGTGTGTGTGTGAGTGTGTGTGTGTGTGTGTGTGTGTGTGTGTGTGTGTGTGTGTGTGTGTGTGTGTGTGTGTCTCTTTGTGCATTTGCACATACAACTACAAGCATATTACACTAAAACCATTTACCATCACAGCAGATTTGTGTGTGTGTGCAATTCGGGCTGTTCATGCGAAGGTAGCGCACAACAAATGTACTGTGCCACCCACATTTTTCTTTTTCCTTTTTTTTCTCTTGTCTTCAGCATTGTCTGTTTCTTTCCATCATGGATTTGATATCCGGAAATTTGCCTGGGACATTTCCCTCAACTTGCATGTTTCCATGGGTCTGTAATGGGTGCTAGATGCCTACTGCACCGGTTACCTCACCTGAACATCTCATTCTAAACACTCAGCACTTGGGCATCATCACTTGAAGTCTAATAGAGAGGTAGGGATGGGGGTTAGGACTGGCATGGAGGTTCTGCCTCACAAGAGACTCACACTATGGACATACAGGGGAGGGAGGGAGGGGAGGGGGGGGGAGAGTGTGCTGGGAGGGAGGGAAAGAGGGGTAGGGGTCGGCGTTTGATCTGCATCACCTGTGAATTGTGATGCGCAGGATTTTGAGAAGCTGAACAAGTTTCTGCAGGACTTCTATGACCTGTCCCTGGAGAAGTGGACATGTCCATCAAGGGATGGAACTGGGGACTGGCCAGGTTTGAAGGTGAGAGCAAGGGCCTTGTGGGTCTGAGGGTTAAGAGTGATGGACCTGGGTTCATCCCCAGCTGGAGATGAAATGATTGGTTGTTCACTTATGGAGTCTTTGTCTATGTAGACCCCAACTCCTCCAGGTCCTTTGGATGAGAGTTAAAACTCAGGTCCCCTGACTTGACACATACAGTAAGAAAAAGAAGAAGTGTAATATCACTAATTATGGTGAAAATATACGTTGAACAGAAGATTCATTCATTCATTCATTTATTTATGCCGTAAAACATGAACTTGGTCGCTTGTTAAATCCTATTCCATCCCTTGTAGAGAAGAACAGCCATGACAAGAAGTGAAGAATAAATGTGTTTTTTCAGCAGCCACTGTAAAATAACTTCCTCTAGATCATGACAAAAATTGATGTTAAAACTTATTAAGTCGGTTTTGACAGAACATGAAAAATGGAGAGGTGTTAAAAGCTAGCAGTCTTACCTGTTTGTGCAGAAATTCATCAGACTGAGGACTACTTTTTGGGAAATCGTTATTTGAGAATTGTTGACAGTTAAGTATTACGGCTGTATTGCTGACCATCAGGTGGTCATACAGGCAATATCACTTCAAACAGATATGAGGGGATATTGCTTGTGGTGGGAGAAAGAGGTGGAGTTGTGGATCGCTCGCACAACTTTACATGTCTGGGGAAAAAAGAACAGAGTTTGAAAATTTTCAGTCAGTGGTTGTCACACTTTGAGAAAAAAAAATGTGCACACACTTACAAATACACACACACACACACACACACACACACACACACACACACACACACACACACACACACACACACACACACACACACACACGCATAGGCCTTAGAGGTGCAATTGAAAATCAAAGCGCTTGGATGCATGGAGGAAAAAAAAAAAACTTTTTGCTTGGTTCATCCCTCCAGGTAATTCGTTGAACTTTTGAGATCGACAAGAACCTGGTGTTTGAAGTGCCACTGAGCAACGTGTCGCACACCACCACCAGCCGGAACGAGGTCACTCTGGAGTTCCACCAGAACGACGACGCCCCTGTCAGCTTGATGGAGCTGCGATTCCATGTCCCTTCTGACACTGCCAACCCTGACACCGACCCTGTGCAGGTGTGGTGTATCTCAAATGAAACAAAGATTATTTTGTCTAATGCTCGACTTTTCCCATACTTACCTCTCCAAACAAAAGCATTATCCCCATTTGGCTTGGAACACTACCTTGTCATCAAGTTCCCCCCTAAAAACAAGATCGGGAGAGAAGGGAGATGCACTCACCTCCATATCCATTTAGGCAGCAAGAGTGATCACCCTGGATGAGTTCAGTTCATTGAAACATGTTCAAACTACCTCAGTTTCTCTGTTTCCTTGGTAGATGAACTGTCCCTAGTCTGCTCTCTATAGTTTCGATCTTCATGTTTTCAGCCCTCATGGCTTCCCATAATTATCTGTTCAAACCCCACTCTTCCTTTGCAAGAATGAGCTTCTTTTTTCTGTTGCGCGTCTCAGGAAGAAATTTTGGCCAATAATTTTGTTCCGCAAATTACATTTTATCGCTTCAACAGTCAGCACCGTCATTGTATACCTTAGTGTCTACCTTGTCTAACTGTCTGCTGCTTCTACAGTCCCATGCATCTGTTTGGTCATCGGTGATACCTTTGTGCTGATAAACAGAAGACAGCATTTCTTGTATGAAACGTTCCCTGTTTTCTCCTTGCACTCGTGTGAGAACTGGATCGGCGCAACTTGGTGTTCTCTTTGCACGTTCAGTATTTGGGTTGAACTTATCGACGGTGCACCAGATTTGGCTAAACTATCATCCACCCCTCCCAGCTAGGCCAGTGCTATGCCACCATGGAGACAGGCCAGCGTTCCCCCCCCCCCCCCCCCCCCCCCCCCCCCCCCCCCCCCCCCCCAACTTCACGCTCTTGACCCTGAACGCCTTGTACTTGGAGAGGAGTGGCCAAGGAATGTGTCTTTGACAGGGGATGTGCTAGCTTGATTTACCCTGGCAAGGTCAGGATTGGACTGTGTCCCACTGAGAGCACATTCCACAGGCATCTGTGGAAGGGCGAGCCTTGATGGATTCTGGCTGGGAGGCCTGAGCGTCCTGTGAATGGACCAAACCTTTCATGATGCAGGCATGATTGATGCAGGTGTGGACAAGTGTGATACAAATGATGACACCGATGAGATCTATGGAGGATGATGTTTATGTGAATTACAGCATGTGGGGGATACTGGTGATATAGCAATGTTCTATACGAAGTGGGGATAAGGCATTTTGTTTTGACAGGTATAAATTAAAACTATATTTATTAAAAAAAAATTCCTACTGTTTGTTTTCAACAAGCAATGTTGAAGTGTGTGGAGCTAAAGTGTTCATTTTTTTTTTTTTTTTTTAATAGGATTTCTACAAGCAAGTGTTGAGTTGTGCAGACATCATTCAAGCCACTGGTGATGTTGTCACACTGTCGGAAGTGCAGTGCCTCACACCAAGGTTTGTGCCTGTTTCCACCTGTTTTACACAAGAACCTGGAGGCTTTACAGGCATAAATTATAATGATAATGTGGTCCGTAGTCTTTATATTTTTACAGAGTAGTTTTTTTTTTTTATGATTTTTCCATTATAACTGCAAAGATCCGCCTTGGCTTAAGGCTGTGTCAGACCAGTTGACATAGGCTAGAACACTAAGGCTACATCAAAATATTGTTATGCTCAGCATAGTTATGCGGGGATTGTCTTCAGTTGTGACAGGCTCCTAACATAACATTTTCAGTTTCCGAAATCCCCTGAAGTGGGAGTGTGGCTGCCCATGTGGTGGGGTAATTAAAAAACAGTCACACTCGTAATGTTCTCATCCTCAGCTGATGCATTTTTACCATAGAGTTCAAGTACTTCAGCTGTTTGGATGATCCCTGGAGTTTTTAGCCAAGGTACGACAACAACGACTGCAAAGATGATATTTCTGAAAACAATAATGTTGTTTTCTTCCACTAACTTTGCTGAAAATGCTATGCTCTGTCTGTAAATGGAAGTAAATATAACTATTCCATTATCATTTCATGTCAGTATGGACCTGGTGGAAGTGGTGTGTCTCTAACTGAAAAGATCCATATCTACTCTATTATCACTGTATTCCAATATGGACCTGAAGGTGACTCGTGCATTGTATATGTGTGTGTGTGTGTGTGTGTGTGTGTGTGTGTGTTTTTCCCCAAGATGCTTGATCAAAGCAGACTGAAGATAGATTTCAGCATATATCAGATACCTGCTCTTCACACCTTAAAAATCCACATGTTAACAGTTGTGACTGGCTCTACCGTTGTGTTATTCTTTGGGAGACCTGAGACTGCCACCAAGAAAACATCAGCACAGTCAGTAGTTATATCAACAGATTTGTCAGCATGCCTGAATTCAGTCCAGTCACCACTACAGTTTGTATATTCAATAGAAATAGGATGCTGCGTTAAGCTGTGCTACAGCTTTATGAGCATGATGCCGTCTGGGTAAAGGGGAATAATCATTTTTTTTCTCATTATTGTATACTGAACTGTTGCCAACAGACAATATACCTGTATTCCTGTAATGAATAAGTAAAGATGGTCTGCTGAAAGTGAAAATAATAGATTTACTAACATTTTATGAAAAAAAAACTATGCACTAAACAGAGGTAGACACAGAGCCACATTCACGATATATTCTTGACATTTACGAAAATCAGTATTCACCCTAATATGCCATATTAAAGCAAAGTATGGCAAGCTTTTATAATGGTAGAAAGAGGACTGCCACCAAAGTAGTTCATCAAAATTGTACACAGAAGCACACTTCTACGACTTTACACATAGCATGGCAGTGAACAGTGCTGAGTGATGGCATGTACACATAGTTAATCGCAAATATGTTTAGCCAGCTATTGGTGCATCTCAGTCATTTTTGATTAGTTACTTTGTTTTGATATTTTTTTTCTTTTTCCCCACCCTTTTTGAAGAAGATTTTGTTCTTTTGTTCCTTTATTTTGATTTTTTTTTTCTTTTTCCACCCTCTTTGAAGAAGATTTTGTTCTTTTGAACATTCAGTGTCTTTGTCTTTTGATTTACTGAAGTCATGTTACTTCAAATAATCATAAAAATGCAGAATATGCATGGAACAGCAACTGATTATAAGTTATTGTGTAGTGAAAGATATGCCTCTATGGTTTTTGTTTTTACAAGCTGAGTGTATGAGTGAGTCTACTGGATTAATGTTGAAAATTAAAAATGACTGCTAGCAGGATGGGAAGCAACTTGAAAAGAATAGAAGCCGGGGGTTGTAAAACTAAAAAAAAAAAAGAAAAGAAAAAAGAAAACCACACACACTTTTGAAACGAATGGAATGAGCTTGTTTCTGTGTTGTAGTTTGTTTGTTCCATTTCTTCGGCAATCTTGAAAATAAGTGTATTGTTCGTTCGTGAATTGGAGTTGATTTATCAAATAAAAAGTGTGAATTATGATTAGGAGAGCATATATTTGGGGTTTTTTACATCAGGTTGTGATTTATGTTTTGTAGGATATATGCACAGGGTTTTACATCACATACAAATGGCAGTATTATTTTCTTTACTGAAATCTAAAATCATATACACACAGAAAGCAAGAGGGTATGAATACATAAAGAAAAGTTATCAAAGGGTGGGAAAATATATTGATTTGACAGGAGTCGCACTGCAGACAGTGATTTCATTCGAAGCTGAAAAGGATGATTTTTTTTTTGTCTAGAACTATTAAGTGCAAGACGAAGCATGTTCTTCTGTTATGAGTGCATAGTTCTGTTCATCAGTCAGCAAACTGGCAAAGGCCTTATATCTAGTTGTTGGAACAACACTCTGATTGGTTCTTGCATTTCACTTTCCTTTCATGTTGGAGTAAAACACGAAGAAATGAAAATAAGTTGGATTGAGGTGAGAGTAGCAAAACTGATCGAAATGAGGCAGAATGCTTTGTTGAAAATGGGAATCTTCTATCCGCCACAAGCAGAAAATTGAATTGAAGGGACTGGTAAAAATGCTAGTGCAGTCTGGACATCAAAAGAGGGGGACTGACAGCAAGATGTGTCCACAGCAATATGTAAATGACCTTCACCTTCAGTGGCTGATGTTGCGTGCTACAAACTTGATGTTGTGCAAAATTTTCATAAATCAGAAAGCTTGCACTGTTTTGACCATAGTAGTATCAGGAAACTCTCTGCCATCAGCACTTCTTCGCCACCAGAAAGTCCAAGTAACATTCATTCTGTCTGTGAGTTGAAATCAAACCAACACCTGTTATCAGTTTCACCATGCTGAGGGCCAATGAAATATCCATTTCCATCTTGCATAGTATGATCAACACAGCTTAGAGTATGCTAAAAACAAACAAGCCCTTTAACAATAAACAGTCATACTACAAATTGACAACACACACACACACACACACACACACACACACACACACACACATGCGCATGCACGCACCCAAAGAACCCTGACACATAGACGAAAGTCACTTTTTTTTTTTTTAGATGAAATATGATCCTTCAGAATGAAACCCCCCTGAATGTTTTCTTAAGGGTATGAATTTGACCTGGGGGGTATGAAAACCCTGACCCTTTTAATGATATGAAACCCTGATATGTATCACAGACTGCTGAACTCGTTAAACAACTCGGGGAATTTTGGTTCTGAAAGGAAACTGCTGCCTGTAAGCACAATGATGGTTGAACTCTTGACTTTCCAGAGGCCGGTACGACATCAAAATGTACCCGACCTTTCTACAGCTTCACGGCAAAACGTTTTGACTACAAGATCCCCTTCACCACCATCCTCCGCCTCTTCCTGCTGCCCCATAAAGATGGCCGTCAAATGTTCTTTGTGGTCAGTGAATGCTGTCCTTTTCTTTCTCTCTTTCTCTTTCTCTGTCCCTCTATTTCACTCTCTCTCTCTCTCCCTTTGTCTTTCTCTCTCTCTTTCACTCTCTCTCTCTCTCACTGTCTGTCGCTCAATTGTCTGTCTCTCTCTCTGTCTCTCTCTTTCTTTCCTCTCTGTCTCTGTCTGTCTCACTCACTCTCTCTCCTCCCTCCTCCTCTGTCTCTCTCTTTCCCTTCTCTCCTGTTCTCCCTCTCTCTCTCGCACTCCCCCCACTGTCTCCCGCCCTCTCTCTCTTTCTTTCTGTCACTTTCCACTTGAGAGAGTGTTGAAAATAGATGGAGGAGTTTCTCTGTAATATGCATGTATCTGTAAATGTGCATATTTATTTGTTTTTTATTTGGTGTCATTTTTCACAGAACACTGAAGAAAGTATTTCTTATTTCTTTCTTTTTTTTTTTTAATTTTTTTTTTTTAGTTTTTGTGTTTTTTAGAGTTCTAGAGGTAATTCTTTGAATGCCAGTCAGATCATTAATGTTTGTTGGCATCATCATTGTTGATGTATATGCATTTATAGACTTTGGCTTGCGGCCACATATATGTATATGAGTATGTGCATGTAAATGATCAAAAGCAACACAAGAAAAGGAAGAAGTTGTCCATTGACGTGGTCGTAAGAGACTTTCTTCCTTCCCATCCCATGTTCAATTCCATCGCCTAGAAGAAAATGCATGCCATCATCAAAATGCCATCCCTTTCAGTTGTTTTTTTTTTTTTGTATGTGTCTTTTTTCCCAGGAATTTTCCTGTTCTTGAATTTCCTTATTCAGGAATTTTCTTGGTGTAGAAATGATTGTCAAATCCTGAATTCTGTAACCAAAAGATTGAGTTTGACAGGTTTTGTGTGTGTGTGTGTGTGTGTGTGTGTGTGTGTGTGTGTGTGTGTGTGTGTGTGTGTGTGTGCACGTGTGCGTGTGTGTGTGTTTTTAAATCAAATATGTTTATGGGCAATTATATTTGGTATGGGATGATAATAACATTTTGTGGAGTGGAGTCAAAATGATGTTCTGCGAAAGCCAGCTTCATAATGTTAATGCAGGGGAAGATACTTCAGAGGCAGGTCTCCTTTGTGAGCCCTTTATGATCACCTTCAATGGTATGGAGTACCATAGCCATCAAGGACAGAGCCAAACATCAGTCCATTCCTTTGCTGCTGAGGCTGGAGTCCCAAAGGGTGGCAGGGCGGTGATGTGTGTCTGTCTGCTTCAGGTCAGTCTGGACCCGCCCATCAAGCAGGGACAGACACGCTACCACTTCCTGATCCTGCTCTTCAACAAGGAGGATGAGATGACCATAGAGATGGGGATGTCCGAGTGAGTGAAATGATTATAGAGATGGGAATGTCCGAGTGAGTGAAATGATTATAGAGATGGGGATGTCCGAGTGAGTGAAATGATTATAGAGATGGGGATGTCCGAGTGAGTGAAATGATTATAGAGATGGGGATGTCCGAGTGAGTGAAATGATTATAGAGAGATGGGGATGTCCGAGTGAGTGAAATGATTATAGAGATGGGGATGTCCGAGTGAGTGAAATGATTATAGAGATGGGGATGTCCAGTGAGTGAAATGATTATAGAGATGGGGATGTCCGAGTGAGTGAAATGATTATAGAGATGGGGATGTCCAAGTGAGTGAAATGATTATAGAGATGGGGATGTCCGAGTGAGTGAAATGATTGATTGAGAGATGGGGAGATGGGGATCAGTCAGAAGACCATAGAGATGGGGATGTCTATGTGAGTGAGATGACCATAGAGGTGGGATGTGTCAGAGAGACCATAAAGATGGGGATGTCTATGTGAGTGAGATGACCATAGAGATGGGGATGTCTGTGTGAGTGAGATGATCATAGAGATGGATATCTCTATGTGAGTGAGATGACCATAGAGATGGGATGTCTATGTGAGTGAGATTACCATAGAGATGGGGATGTCTAAGTGAGTGAAATGACCATAGAGATAGGGATGCACAGCAAGTGGTCATATACAGTTCAAAGATAATTGTTAAACGCAAAGTTCCGTCTGCTACTGTTTCGGTCAAAAGCAGTAAGAAGATATTTCCCATCATGCCTAGCATCTTTTACCTTGTCAAAGATGGTGATGAAGCGGTCTTGCACGCTCAACGGACGGTTCTTCTAAATCTTGGAAAGTTGTGAAAGTATTGCGATAATGAAGATTACGGGGTTTTTTTTGATTGTTTGTGTGTTTGTTTGTTTTCAAATTACAGGTTTTTGTCTGAGATATTACAGGTACACGAATTTGGGGCAAACGGGTTTGGGTTGGGGGATTAAACATCAGATTTGCTGTGTCTCAGTGATGACCTCCAGCAGAAGTACGAAGGGCGGCTGCAGTCAGAGATGTCGGGGCTGGAGTACGAGCTGGTTAGTCGTATCTTCAAGGTCATCACCCAGCGGAAGATCACTGTGCCAGGGTCTTTCATGGGGTAAGCATTGCACTCCCGGGCACCAAGAGGGAGAAGGGGGCGTGGTCTGCTAACGGGTACCACTCTGTTGGGCAAAGTTTGGATGGCTTTGGGGGCAATGAAAACAGGATTTTCAGGTCCTAAATGTTCATGAATTTGGAGCAAGTGTTGCCGTGAAAAACCAAACTTAAGTGGATGTAGAATGGGTGAGGGAACAGAGCTGCCAAGCGCGACACTTTCAGTGTAGCATTGGTATGATTTTGTTGACATTGCTTGAAAATTGAAGAAAAGCGAAAACTGCTTCTCGCATTTAATAATGGCTGAAACAAAACTGACACATTGTAGATCTTTAGATTTTAAACTGATTTTATTAAAAGAAAAAAGAAAAAAAAAAAAGTTCATTGAGTAGAGGATGAAAAAGTAGAAGAAACATAGCTAGATGTGATCATGATTTTGCAACCTTGTCAATCGGTGTCATTGTCTCCCATTTTGATTTTTCTGTAGGCCAAGTCAAAACTAAGCAGAAACTTTCAAGACTTCTGTCTTCTGAGTCTGCCATTGTGTCATGTGTGAAGCAAAGTGTGACTGTAAGCGCTGTTGAGCATGACCTTTCACATCGCATATGAATGCTTTGATTTGGAATGCTATACTTGAAATGTCACTTTTGGCTTTTGAGACCTTGGCAGTTCTGGATGAATCAGGTGAGAGAAGAGGAAAGGTTCATTCTTTTCAAAGCCTTCACTTTATTTGTTTGAGGAAAGAGATACCCACCCCCTCTCTCACCCAGTCCCTTTCACCCTTCTTCCTCCCTCTCCCCCCCCCTTTCCCTCCCCATCGTTTGCCTTCTCCTCCTCCTTCGATTACATGCTGTGAAACTGAATCTGTCTGATGCCAGCAAATAAATCTGTGTCAATTTTTTTTGTGCGTGCCTGCATAGTTTCGATTTTGTCTCTTTAGTTTCAAAGTGAGGTGACTGCAGGTGAAAATTAAAACAAACTCTAAAGAAGAATTACTGTACCGCCAAATGAAAGAGACAAACAAATTACAAGACAAAACATGACATCTCTCACTAGAAAGACAATCAAAAGAAAAAGAAATCAGCTAGTTACCACCTCTTTTCATGATTTTCCTGTGTGATCTCCGCTTACATTGGTTGGCAGGTTACAGTAGGCATCCTATACTGTATAATAACAAAAAAGCAACCAACACTCGATAAACATTGTGCAATAGTTTGGTTTATTTCTCAAACCCTCTTTCGAGCACAAAATCAAAGGCCCACAGTTGACAGAATGAAGATCAGCCATTTAATCTTAAACGACTAATTGTCTCGCACAGTAACTGCTCCTGAACTGACACTCACTGTTTTCTAGTCCTGTCTTATTTCTTCTAAATTTGTGTACATAAGCTTACCAGAGTTAAAAGAAAGGGTGACAGTATACATCATGTGAACTGAAAGGCAGGGGTAACCTTCTGTATTGTCTCTCTCTTTCATTTCCAAAATGAAATAGAGCAATGTTCACAGAGTTACAAGAAATGGTAAGGATGCACATCATGAGAAATGAAAACCAGGGGTTGTCGTTTCATATTGTCTCTCTTTTACCTCCTGAAATAAAACAGGTAAATGTTTCACAGAGAAAATGAATGGTCCTGATTTTCTTCTTTTTTTTTTTTCTTTTGTCTATACTGACATGACTTTTATTCTTTCTTATTCTGTTTTGTCCTACACAGTCACTCGGGCACACAAGCCATCGCCTGTTCCTACAAGGCAGCCACGGGCTTGCTGTACCCTCTGGAGCGTGGATTCATCTTTGTCCACAAACTCCTCTGCACATCCGCTTTGACGAGATCCTGGGGGTCAACTTCGCCCGCAGCGCTGGCAACACACGATCCTTCGACTTTGATGTGGAGACCAAGTCTGGCACTGTGTACAACTTTGTTGGCATTGAAAAGTAGGCGATGACAGCGTGGACTGTTGTTGAGAAATAGGTATTGTTCAAGTGAGTTCCAGGGAATGATACTACCAAAAAAAAGGTGGAATGGGGAGGGGGGCAGGGGGAGGGGGGGGGGGCGATGATGGTTGGACAAGCGGATAAAGCATTGCCATCTTGATCCAAAGGTTGGGGGCTCAATCACAGCATGGGACAGCCAAGGTAGATGAAACATTCTCTTCAGAGCTGACTTACGCAAAAGTCTCAGCCAGTGTCCCTTTTATAATGCACAATTTGGTGTTATTTTACACACAAATTGCAGTTTGACACACACATTTTCACACAGAGCCTCCCCGGAATGCACTTTTTTTTCCCCCAGTTATGAGTATGATCATTTGTCTGCAGCGTTGTTTAAAGTTGAAATCTGCAAACTTTTCAAGAGATGCGACGTTTCATTGCTGAACATGGTCAAACACTTTTTTACTTAAAAGTTGCTGCCTCTGAGTTCTGAGTCTTCAGCTCAGTTGAGGGAAAGAAGCACATTTTTGATTCAGTGGATGTAGCCCCCTAAAAACCTGCTAGAGGCAAGTGTCTACCTCTGATGTCGTCAAAGAGATTGACTTATTCGTCTTCTTCACCGCTCCCGATGAAGAGGTCAAGAAGGGTGATAGTATGGGCATTGCTGCTTTTTTTTTTTTTACAGTGTCCTTTTGAATTTTGTTGAAGAGATCAACAAAAATAGCAGCAGTGCTCATACTACTACCAAGGCCATTGATTTAAAAGAAGAATCCTGTGCACTCATTAGATCCCATTCTGTCTTTAGAAAGAGTTGGCCATCCTGTGCTGACACAAACATTGACCATACGCTCTTGTGCTGACACAAACATGATGACACATACGCTCTTGATTGGCTGATTCTTCAGACTTTTGAAGTCGCCTGCTTTAAACAAGATGTAGAATGCCAGTGACAATAAACTGTTACAGTTAAAAAGTAGTATTCCAAGGCCAGTGTGGGAGTGTTGTAAACTTCGGAATGACGATCTGGCAGAGTCCTAGACTAGTAGCAACATTCAGGGAGAAAGTCCCACTTTCAGAGCCCACCTCCTGCCCCTTTTTCCTACCTTTTGTTTGTTTCTTGGAAAAGAGTCTCTGTTCATTAGTTGAGAATTTTCTTACAGAAGGAAGAAATGTGGAGGGAGAGAAGGGGAGGGGGGGGGAGGGGCTGTTAAATAGGATTTTACACATTTTTGTTTGCTTTTGGTTCTAAAGCAACTCAGTGAATGTTTATGTTGATACATGTCTGTGTGTGTTGTGTAGCAGAATGGATGAGTGTCTTGGTGTAGTATTCTGATTTTTGTATGATTAAGAATTTCTTCATATTTATATTTTGATAGTAGAGACCCTCAGATTTCACCAAAGGACCATCAGATTTTTGAACAGAGGTTCCCCAAGTGCTCTCTGGTTTAAATGCTGTAAAGAACACCGCCTCAACTGTGGCGTCTCAAAGCTTTAGCCAAGGAACAAAAAACAGGGGAAATAGAGTTTAAACCAATAACAATGGAAAGGAGGATGTTACCAACATACCAGTGTATGTAATAGTTCTGAAACAAACGGGAAAAAAAAAAATCCACTAGAGAAGCACACAGGGAGAATGCAGACCTCCGCCAAGGTCAAATGGATCCTGCATCCATGAATCTGCTCCAAAATTTGATGGTTGGTCTTTCGGCCACATTTCTGTCTTTCCACCAAGTTTCACTGAAATTGGGTTCACTGTTTTTTGTGTCCTCTTGCAGAGCAGATCCCAGCTCTGCCCTATGATCTCTGCCCTTTGATCTCTGCCCTTTGGTCTCTGCCCTTTGGTCTCTGCCCTTTGTCTCTGCCCTTTGGTCTCTGCCCTTTGGTCTCTGCCCTTTGGTCTCTGCCCTTTGGTCTCTGCCCTTTGGTCTCTGCCCTTTGATCTCTGCCCTATGATCCGGGTCTGTAGCATACATCGACACCTGACCTTTAATGTGTTTGGCCTGGGGCCACAGTCTTATCTTTCCACCGAGCAGGGTTCAATTGGGTTCAGTCGTTTTGACACAATCTTGTAGCACGAAGCCTTGATCTCCCTGTGGATCCTGACTTACAGGTTTGTCTGTGGGCTGCCTGCTGTGTTTCCCACCAAACTTCATTGAAACTGGCTCTATAGGTATTTTTTTTTGTGTGTGTGTCATCATGCTTAAATAGATCATGGAAGATTCAGAGCTGTACCAGGGATCCATGCTAAAATGTAACAGGTTCATCTTTTGGCCAGGTTCTGTTGTTCTGTCAAAGTTTTATTAAAATCTGTCGAGCGTTTCTTTGTATAATCTTGCTTACAGACAAACACACGGACATGGGTGAAGACATAACTTCCTTGGCAGAGGGAAAAGAAGAATAGTCTGTCTCTAACAGCACAGCAAGCAGTCCATGGTGAATGTTTTTTTTTTTTTTCTTTTTTTTTTAAAGATTTAGCGTAAAAAAAAAAAACGGTCTGTAAACTGAGTGATTATGGAAATAAACAGGTTATGTAACTCATCTCATTTCAGAGGTGAATGAGAAATATGACTGTACTATCTTTACAGGGATGATATGGCAAGCTGTATGACTTTGTCTCTGGCAAGAAACTGCGCGTCAAGAATATTGGCGGAAGTTTTGTAAGTGTCACCTACTGGTGTGTTACTGTTGTTCTTCTTTCTCTTCATTATGCGCAGTTTTTTTTTAGGAGGTTGTGTGTGTGTGTGTGTGTGTGTGTGTGTGTGTGTGTGTGTGTGTGTGTGTGTGTGAAAACTAGGTGATCCTAAAATCAGACGATAGAAAGTCCTGTCGTTCATGACAGGAAGAAAAAGATTAAGTAACAAAAAAAAAAAAAAAAAAAAAAAAAAAAAAAGGAAAGAGAAAGGGAGAATGTGAATAATTGGAACTTAACTATGTGGAGTTTTTGGGAATGAATAACATTCACATGTCAAAGGCTGTTTTTGATGGGAGGGACTTTCAGTTCATGAACTGTGATATAATCTGATAATGCAGTTTCCTATGATCTGGATTACCCTAATCCTTGTTGTTGAAAGTATAATCTTTGGAAACGCAGTCCAGGATTGTTGTGTTTTGAATAACCTGATGATGCCAAATTTGTTGAAGAAAAAGGATGTTTAACCCTCTTCAGTATGCACTTATCCGAGCTTAGTTACACCGAAAACCATCGGCAGGATAGGTAACTCCGTAATTGAACATGGGTACTCAATTAAAAAAAATTTAAAAAAGAGGAAAGGAAAGAAAAGAATGAAATGAAAATAATTTTTAAAATTCCTACGAATATATATGTTGCTATATCGTAAGTTTGATGAATGTCACATGAGCCATTTACTCGGGGGAAAAAAAAAAAAAAATCTTCTTCTTCAGAACTTTCTTCCGAATCGTTGCTCATTATACCTTGAACCTCATCCCAGTCGAAATCTAGGTCACTCTAAGCTTCATTACCCAGCACTTTCACTAAGTCTTATGCCGTAAATTCTACAAATCACAGTATCTCCATCACTAAATCTCATTATAGAACGGCAGAAATCAAGGTTAGCCATGGTGAAAAACAGCATTTCGACTTCAAAACTTAAAAAATTTGTAACTCAAGAACCACGGCACGCATCGACTCGCGTTTTTTTTTGCAGACGGTAGAAAATGGCTACAGGAAGAAGGAAATCACGTTCTCGCGAGACTTCCTTTTCTACGAGAAACATGGCGGCGCCCATTGTTGCCACGTGTTTTACCGGGCGCTGGCAGGCGCTCAGCGTTTTGGCTGTGTGATTTCCGGTTGGGCGCTAGCGGGCGCCCGATTGTCGTGTGAAGTGTGGTCAGGTTTGTGGGGAAAAGGATTACATAACATGGTGTGTGAAGTGGTCAGGTTTGTGGGGAAAAGGATTACATAACATGGTGTGTGAAGTGGTCAGGTTTTTGTGGGGAAAAGGATTACATAACATGGTGTGTGAAGTGGTCAGGTTTGTGGGGAAAAGGATTACATCACATGGTGTGTGAAGTGGTCAGGTGTGTGTGGAAAAGGATTACATAATATGGTGTGTGAACTGGTCAGGTTTGTGGGGGGATGGGGGGATTACATAACATATTGTGTGAACTTGCCAGGTGTTTTGGGGAAAAGGATTACATAACATGGTGTGTGAAGTGGTCAGGTTTGTGGAGAAAAGGATTACATAACATGGTGTGTGAACTGGTCAGGTTTGTGGAGAAAGGGATTACATAACATGGTGTGTGAAGTGGTCAGGTTTGTGGGGGAAAGGATTACATAACATGGTGTGTGAAGTGGTCAGGTTTGTGGGGAAAGGATTACATAAATGGTGTGTGAAGTGGTCAAGTGTGTGTATGGGGAGGATTACATAACATAGGGTGTGAAGTGGTCAGGTTTGTGGGGGAAAAGGATTACGTAACATGGTGTGTGAAGTGGTCAGGTTTGTGGAGAAAAGGATTACATAACATGGTGTGTGAACGGGTCAGGTGGTGTGTGTGGGGGGGGGATACATAACATAGTGTGTGAACTGGTCAGGTTTGTTGGGGAAAAGGATTACATGACATTATGTGTGAACGGGTCAGGTGTGTGTTTGTGTGGGGAGGATTGCATAACATGGTGTATTAACTGGTCAGGTTTGCACACATCACAGGGAAAAAAGGAGCGACCATATGAAATCTCGCCTGATATATCAAAATGAATCTGTGGTTGGTTGACCTACATTTGTGGTCATGATTTTATGATTTGCCATTTCATTTGGTGCGGCCATAACATTTAAGCCCACCATACTTTTTAATATGAAATCAAATTATGGACCCAGCAATTGTATCTACAATGCAGTATTGTAGACCAGCCACTGTGGTGAAGTGATTAGCATCGCAGACTTCTGATATGACGTCATGCGTTGAATTCCATGTGGGATTTTTCTGCCCCAGCTGGCTCCTACTCAGAGTTTAGTTTGCTATAGGCTCAGATGGGAAGAGTGGGGACCACACAGTTGAGTGTCATCCACTAAATGGATGCGTCTCTGAGAATGGTGGTCAAATTTCCATACCAAGCCTGCAGGTGTCTGTATGTCTCTGGCCTGGTTGACACTGGAATATATTATGAAAGTGAGTGTAGAGTACAGCCCTGTCATGCAGCCTCAGACCGAAATGGAAATATATGGCATAATCTTCATCATCCTCATTCTCATCTATCAACATTTAAAGTAAAAAGTCCCAAATTCCATGGCCCTCCATGCCCTGCTGTCATGGTGACCTCATTTTCAATGTCTTCTCCATGTTTATAGCCTTGGTTTGGTTCCATTGGGGTCACCAGTATCAGCAAATTCATGGGACCTGTTTTAGACGGACATGGAGGCGCCCTCCAGGGGAAGAACTCACTCACACCAGCTCCATGACTAAGCAATTATTGTCATCAGTAGGGGGCTTAGTAGGTGGTGTCCTCTGTATGTTGGATCAGAACAGGCACCACTGAACAACACTGGAGTGACTCGGCAGCAGTGCAGTGTCTCCTCCGGGTGGGTTGCCTCTTGAAGACTTGACATTGACTGCTCCCTGTGGATTGCTGGTGCCAGAGCTGTGGCTGTGGATTGGAGGCAGGGTGTGTGTGTGTGTGTGTGTGTTGGAGTGAGTGGCATTGGTGCAATGCCACTGAGGGTGGCACAGAAGATGGGACAGCAAAAAAAAAAAAAAAAAAAAAAAAAACATTACTGTGGATGTTAATGTAGATAATGGTGCATATAATGACAGGATGGAACAGCATTGTTGATATTAGTATCTGGTGACAGGATAAGGCCGCAGTGGTGTACGAGGGAGATGTCGGACAGTGATGAAGACAAGGGTGACCATGATGCCTACCTGGAGAAGATGAAGAGGGAGGGCAAGCAAAGACTTATCGATGAAGATGACGACGATGACGACAGCTCTGGTCAGTGATGTGTCAATGTGTGTGGGCTAGCATCCCCATAAGTTTTAACCTAGGAAGTGCACTTGTACACAGAGCATACTCCTTGATCATTTAGTTACAACCTGTTTTATTCATAGAGTATGCGATCTGGAAAATAGGGCATTGGCATTGCAAAAAAGCACTTTCTAAGTTAGGCTATGTGGACAAGATAGTGCTACAGGTCTGTTGACATGGACAGTTGATAATTGTGACCTGAATTCAAGAGAAGGAGCCAAAGTAACCCAACATGTGTGTGTGTGTATGTGTGTGTGCATGCATGTGCACGCGTGCATGCAGATTTAGACATTGCTTATAGCGTCCTTGCTAAAGAAATGTCTAGGCAGTGGAAGTAGTGTGTGTGGTGTGTGTGTGTGTGTGCACACGTGCATGCAGATTTAGACATTGCTTATAGCGTCCTTGCTAAAGAAATGTCCAGGCAGTGGAAGTAGTGTGTGTGTGTGCGTGTGCGTGTGCATGCATGCATGCAGATTTAGACATTCCTCATAGCATCCTTGCTAAAGAAATGTTCAGACAGTGGAATCAGTATATATTTTGGTGTGAGAAGACTGTACAGGATGCAGTTAATAGCTTGCAACCCTGGAACTTCAGGAGGGAGGTGGAGGGGTTGGGGGTTACTAAATGGCCTGGCCAAGACTACACCCAAGGGGGTTAAATACAGCCCAGGCCCTTTCATACATGGGGTGTAAGTGGACTGGGGCCATTTTACACTCGGATATGTTATGGCTTGTACTCCAGGTAAAAAATCCTGAGAGTTCAGCTGAGAATCATGAACAGTGAGTGACCAAACAAGCAACCAAGGAATATTTTTTGTGTGCAGATGAATCATTCAACCCTGGTGAGAGTGGCAGTGAGGTTGCTGAAGAGTGAGTAACAAATTTTATCGTTGGTTCTTTACAACTTGGTGGCATTGCGCCCATGCATTGCTGTCACACATGGCGACTTGCCGTTTTTGGTTCATGCACGCATGAGGAAACTTCACAGGCCGTTTATTTTACCACTTGCCTGTGTGCAGTCCTTCTGTAAACAGTTCAGGTGTTTTTCCAGTCTGGTAGTGTTGTTTTGAAATAAGTTGAAGTTCACAATTCCCCCAAACAAGCACACATGCACACATGTGCGCACGCACATGCACGTGCACACACATGCACACGCCCATGCCCGCACGGATGCATGCATGCATGCACGCATGCACACACACATACACACACACACACACACACACACACACACACACACACACACACACACACACACACACAGGCCATTGCAAGAGAAATCACACAAACTTTGGACAGACAAGGATCAGATGTTGATCATGTCAGTATGAGTAAGGGAACATAACTGGTGAAAAAATTCGTATGATTTTCCCCAGTACATTTGCTGATGGAAAGCCCAAGTATTTTCAGATGAACAGTTGTATCTTTCACCATGTTTTCCTTTGATAATACTGAGAGATAATTATAAAAGAAATCAGAAATTTTAAGGTAGCTTTCATGAAAAGTCTGTCAGGAAATTTTAAGGTATATGTAATTAACTTTCAAATCAGTATAGTTTGTACACTTTTGTCATTTTGTATATCAGTTTAATCTTAAAAACATGGCTGAAATAATGCAGTGTGATCTAAAAATGAGTTGATTTTTATGTGTCATCATGGATTTAATAATTTCTCAGATTGTTTCACTTTTTACCAGTTCATGATTTCCCTACTCACACCTGGTTGTATTGAGTGCTCTTGCCCAGTTCATACGCTGATGTCTGGAAAGGTGAAATTGAAAATATGGACCAGCTACAGTTGTCTCCCTCAGGTTCCAGAGGAGGAAACTCCCTTAGAAGGGCATGACAATGACATACCCTGAGTTGTGTCCCATTTTGTTCAGCTTGGGAGTTCTCGCTGTTCAACATGTCAAAGTGCCTTTTGGTTTGCTCACCTGCTTCATGGCAGGAGCAAAAACAGTGCGCTCATGCCACCCACTAATCTGATCTGATGGTGAGAAGTGAACTTATGATTTGGGATAATACGGTAATGTTCTTGACCAAGACGTGAGTCACAAGGAGAATTGTGTTTCAGATTAAAAACTTTCTTTGAGGATGTACTGATGAACTTCTGTAGAACTAGAAGAACAGAAACTTGTGTTGACATTTTGGTCGTAGACCGTCGTCAGGACTGATGACATTAAATGAAAGACAAATAATGACTACTAAAAAAAAATAAATAAAAATATGCAAGTGCATGAATATGTGTTTAATGGAGTGTGTGTGTGTGTGTATGTGTGTGTGTGTGTGTGTGTGTGTGTGTGTGTGTGTGTGTGTGTGTGTGTGTGTGATGTGTTGTGCCACTCTTAACGGCATTATTACCACCACAATGCTCATTCCGTCTCTCCATTTTTTGGGTTGCAAGCGGGTTTGCCCCATTACATTCCAGGAACCAGTAATCCACAGGGAAAGTCAGTATGATGAAGTTCTCATGTGGTTTTTCACCAGAGGAGATGCTGCACTGCTGCTGAATGGATTCAGTGGTGCCTGTTGCGATCCAGTGTACACAGGACACCACCTACTAAGCTCCCTCCTGATGACAAGAATTGTTTAATCATGGAGCCAACATGAGTGAGCACCCCTTTCCAGAGGGCGCCACCATTTTCATCCAGCAACAATCCCTGTGGATTTGTCAGTACTGTCAAACCTCAACACAGACTCCTCAAAGGCATTGATATGTAGAGAATATCGTACCTGAGGTCACCATGAGAGCTGGGCATGAAGGACCACAGAATTTAAGACTTTTGAATGCTGGTTGACGAGGTTGATAAAGATGATTGTGTGTAGTTCCGTTCAGGTCTGAGACTGCATGACAGCGTCGTAGTCTATGATTACTTTCTGTAATATATTTCAGTGTCAGCCAGGCTTGAGAGATACAGAAACCTGCAGAGTTGTCAGGACACTAAAACAGCACTGTCAGAAACACACATCTGTTAGGTGGATAAAACTCAATTGGGTGCTTACAATCTTCAAAATAGAGTCGTTAGCAAGCTCTACTCTGCGTTGGAGTTGATCATGGTCTGAAAAATCTCACATACATGAATAGCTGTGATGGGCATTGAACCTATGACCTTCCAGCTGTGTGAATCAGCGCAGCTGATCACTGAGCCTGGGCAGCTGGTTGTAATCCTGCTTTGTCTAGTGTGCAGGTATGACAGCAGCCCTCCAACCACGTCCTCAGAGGACTCGGAATCTGCTTTGTCTAGTGTGCAGGTATGACAGCAGCCCTCCAACCACGTCCTCGGAGGACTCGGAATCTGCTTTGTCTTGTGTGCAGGTATGATAGCAGCCCTCCAACCACATCCTCGGAGGACTCGGAATCTGCTTTGTCTGTGTGTGCAGGTATGACAGCAGCCCTCCAACCATGTCCTCGAAGGACTCGGAATCTGCTTTGTCTTGTGTGCAGGTATGACAGCAGCCCTCCAACCATGTCCTCGGAGGACTCGGACTCTGCTTTGTCTTGTGTGCAGGTATGACAGCAGCCCTCCAACCACGTCCTCAGAGGACTCGGACTCTGCTTTGTCTTGTGTGCAGCTGTGACAACAACCCTCCTACCATGTCCTCGGAGGACTTGGACTCTGCTTTGTCTTGTGTGCAGGTATGACAGCAACCCTCCAACCACGTCCTGGGAAGATTCAGACTCTGCTTTGTCTTGTGTGCGGGTATGACAGCAACCCTCAAACCACGTCCTGGGAAGATTCAGACTCTGCTTTGTCTTGTGTACAGGGTATGACAGCAACCCTCCAACCACGTCTCGGAGGACTTGGACTCTGCTTTGTCTTGTGTGCAGGTATGACAGCAACCCTCCAACCATGTCCTCGGAGGACTTGGACTCTGCTTTGTCTTGTGTGCAGGTATGACAGCAACCCTCCAACCACGTCCTCGGAGGACTCAGACTCGGACTACAGCGCAGGATCAGGAGCTGACAGTGATGCGTCTGCTGTGGAAGAACGACTAGAGAGAGAGCGGGAGCGGAAACAGCAGCAGAAGGAGAAGGAAAAGAAAGAGAAGAAGAAAGCCAAATATGCCAAGACTGTGGTGAGTTCCTGGTAGGGGCGATAGACCCTTGTACAAAGTATCTCAGGTAAGGAGGTTATTTTTTTTTGTCTGTGCATTGTGATGTGTTGGTCTGTCTGTGAGCAAGGTGGAAGGTTGCCCAAGTTGTGGCTGTGGATCAGAGGACAGATCCAGGGTTTGGTTGAGCCGAGAGGACTGTTACAGCCTTGGCAGAGGTCTGCATTCTCCTGAATGCCCCTTTTTTCTTTTTTTTTTAATTTGAATGATCTTTTTCCTGAAGAGGTTTGCTGAGCAAGGCTAAAGAGTGTCATCTGCCAGGGTTTTATATCAGACAAATACACTGTCGTAGTCACATGCCTGCCAGTTGGCCGTGCCTGATGAGATTGTAGATTGATATTTCCTTTTCTTGGACAATGTTCCTGCCAGGGTTGCTGACTTTTGTCATCCCAGGAGATCTTTGTTGGCCGGCGGTCAGTTCCAGGCCAATTGGAGTGTCCAGCATCCTCACATAGATATGTTGACCTGAGTTTTAGCTCTGCCATTGTTTTTTCATTCTGTGTGTTCAAATTAGAATGTTGAATGCTTCGCTTTGGTGCATAGCTTAAAAGTAAGAAAATGAAATGATTGTCCCTCATTCATTGTGCAAACTTTACCTGTGGTGTATATGAATTTTGCTTGGTTATTGGTTACTTTTTGATGTTGTTTCTCAGTCACTTGTAGCCTGTTTAACTATCATACTGGTTGCTTCTGTTCAAAGTGCAGCTGGATAGCCTGCAAAAATGAAGTAAATCAGTGTAATTATTATTATCATACACACACACTAGCACGAACAACATACATGCATATTTCATTTTCCTCCCTCCCGTCCTTCCCCCCCAATACCTTCTGAGTTTTAGACATGATTTGCTGGACTATAAGCACCATTTTGCATGTGTTCTCATATTGGACAGAAATTTGAAATTGATGAAGGTTGGGAGTC
Source organism: Conus betulinus (assembly GCA_016801955.1). Classification (NCBI taxonomy): domain Eukaryota; kingdom Metazoa; phylum Mollusca; class Gastropoda; order Neogastropoda; family Conidae; genus Conus; species Conus betulinus. Next base: position 267,352 of record JADBJO010001346.1, on the reverse strand, counting down.
TACAGGATCTTTTCTGCTTAGCCCGAGGGTCCTCGCAAACCACGCAAGACAAAGAAAAACACAAAAGACCCCAATGCCCCAAAGCGGCCTCTGTCCGCCTACTTCCTGTGGCTGAACGAGCACCGTGAGAGCATCAAGAAAGATAACCCTGGCATCTCTGTCACCGAGGTCACCAAGATTGGTGGTGAACTTTGGAAGGAACTGCAAGATAAGTCGGTGAGTTAGTTAGTGGTGGTGGTGGTGGTATGTGCGTGTGTGTGTGTGTGTGTGTGTGTGTGTGTGCGTGCGTATGTGTGTGTGTATGTGTGTGTGTGTGTGGGCGTGTGTGTGTGTGTGTGTGTCTGTGCGTGTGTCTGTGTGTGTATCTGTGTGTGTGTATGTGTGTGTGTCTGTGGCTGTGTGTGTTTCTGAAATTAACCTGACCAGAAAAATTATCATTAACCTACATAGAATGGAAACACCCTCACTTTCCGGGATGCTAACAAATCAAATGAAAGGACTTCAGTCATCGTCCATACATGCTTCTTTTGAAAATCAGGCTTGCCTCCCTTGTCTGTAACATCACTGCTGCCTGAGCAATGACTTCAGTAGTGCTGTCCAACATCCCCACTGCAGAATGATAGTCAGTCACATGCTCACACATCTGCTCTCAGAAAATGAGTGCACTACCTTGCTTTCCAGACATCTCCTCCCTGGCTGCCTGTCCGCACCCCGTTCCCCCCGACATACACACTCACACCTGCACATATACACCCATTCTCTCATGTCTGTAACTCTCTCTCTCCCTCTGTCATACTCTCACACACACACACACACATGCACACATGCGCACGCACACATACACACACTCACACTCACACACACACACACACACACACACGCACACGCAAAGAGCACACACATGCAGGCACACGTACACGCACGCACACTCACACGCACGCATGCACGCACGCACGCATACAAAAAGCACACATGCAGGCACATGCACACACACACACAACGCGAGGTCCTAACCACTAGACTATTATGGCTAATCGTCTAAAGTATCACGATTAGTGAAAAGACATTAAATAAATCACACACACACACACACACACACACACACACACACACACACACACACACACTCATATCATGCATGCATGCACACAGAAGCATGCATACCAGCACACACACACACAACAACACACACAACTGAAACACTAGGATAACACAGACTCACTTTTAGTGTGCTGATTGTAGTCTGGTGAGTATTGTTTCTTTGCTTTTTTTTTTCCTTGTAATTTCTGTTGTTTGTTACATCTGAAGAAGACATATTATCAAAACTTTATTTGTCTGTTAGATATTTTGTATTAAAATAAACAACACTGAACTTTCTTTTGGTTTTCTGTGTGCATTTGGGCTGTACTTGGTGAAGCTACCATCTGTTCCAGTCAACAGAGACTCGTTTTGTTACACATGTGAGTCATTGGTAAAACAGACCATAACACACTTCAGCACAACTTGGTATATACTACAAGACCACAGCGGTATGGTAAACCACAGCAGAACACCATACCGGTAATGAGCCCATTTCCGCTTTGTCACAGGAGTGGGAGGAGAAAGCCAGAAAAGCTAAGGCAGACTACGAAGTCGCCATGGCCGAGTACCGCGAGAAAGGTCAAGGACCAGTCTGACAATGAGCACTCTGGCACCGAGAAGAAAAAGAAAGCGGCTAAAAAGAGTCCTGCACCCAGGAAGGCTCCCAAGAAGACAGCGGGAAAGTCGGAGCACGGTGGCACAGGTGGTGATTTCAAATCCAAAGAGTTCATTTCATCAGATGAATCCAGCTCAGACTCAGACAAACCTCTGAAGAGAAAACCAAAGAAGGTAAGCTCTAGCTGCAAAGTGAGACGACTGCAGGCGGAGATCTAAACAAATCTTAAACAAATGTTAGCAAACTACCAAAAAGAAGTTTCAAAACGGAGTGACTTAAGGCGGAAAATGAAGCAAAATTTAGAAAGAGACGGGGTTAGTTACCGCCGAAATTTTTGGTCATGTGCTGAAAATGAGAAGATAAGTGGTTTCTCGTTCTTGTTTTCACTGTCCTAAATGTTATTTGATTTTGCCTGAAGAAGACCCAAGAGGTCGAAATGCATCGTGTCTTGTCCTGTACTTTGTTTGTCTATATCCTTGGTGGTAACTAACCCCTCTCTTTCTAAATTTCACCAAAAAGAAGGTAAGATTTTTTATTTTTAGCTGTTTTAAAGGAGAAATTCCAAGATAAAGTTGTTGTTGCTTTTTTTAACGGAAAAAAAACCCCAAGAAGGTGAGGGTGAAAAAAAAAAAAAGACAAAGGTGAGTTTGTTTGTTTTTTTAAGAAGTAATCCAAGAGTTGAAGTTCTTCAGAAAAGAAACTAAAGAGGATGAATTTTTTTATTATTATTTTTCTAAAAACAGAAACCTTAAGACTCAGAGGTTGAAGTATTTCGTTTTTTGCTTTGTTTTGTTTTTTTTTAGAAAAAGACCAAATGTTTTTGGTAACAAATTAGAAACCCAACAGTAATTTTTTTGTTTTGTTTAAGGAAAAACCTGAGAGGATGGATTTTTTGAAAAGATAGACCCAAAGGGCAAGTTTGGTTGGCGTTTTGTGAAAATGGATTTGATGAATGTTTTCTGTTCATTTGTTTGGAAGGAAGGAAAAAAGGAAGAAATTAAACAGGGTGAAGACACCAAAGAAAGTAAGTTTTTCTGTCAAAAAAAAAAAAAAAAAAACCACCAAGAGAGGGCTTTTGGTTTTAAAAAAAAGTTCAAGAAAGTCATTTTTTTCTTTTAAGAAAGAAACCTCAAAAGGCGAGGGTTGCTTAATAAGAAATTCCAAAATGTGAGGGCTTTTTTAATGAAAAAGAAAGTAAAAAATATATTTGATGTAGAAGAAAAAAGCTCTATGGGGGGAGGTGTTTGTAACAAAATCCTAGAGAGTGAGGGTGGGTTTTTTTGTTTTGTTTTGTTTTGTTTTTTAATCCCAAATGAAAAAGACAGCAAACCCCATGAAGGTGATTTTTTTTCATAAAGAAGAATGTTAAGAAGATGAGATGTTGAGAAAGGAGAAACTTAATGGTGTGGTTTTAATACAGAAGGAACCCACGAAAGTAAGGTTTTTATTACTAAACGTTTTCATGTTACAGTTTTTTTTTTAAGTGATACAGTGATATGGAAATACACATTTACAACAAACAAAGGCAAAACAATCAGTCCATTAACTAGGGGTACAATGCTTTCCATCAACACATTGAGATATTACAATTCTCCAATCTAGTTCATATGTGCACAGCAGTCTTTGGAAAATGTCAGAAGGTATCAACATTTCTGTATGTTGTCATACAGCAAATAAAATAATTTGGCGAAACCCTTTGTCTGGTTTTATCTGTTATATCATTACCAAGCAATGCCAGTTCTATATTGTAATATATTCTTAAACAGTTTTCATATTTTTCTTTTATTATTCTCTCTATTTCTCACCAGAAACTGAGACCATAATTACAGTACCATAAGAAATGTATTGAATCTTTCTTTCTCTCACAGAATGAACACTTATCGCTATTGATTATACCCTTTTCTTTGAATACTATTTGTGACAAGAATGCTATGGCATATTCTAATCTGAACCCATCTGAGTTTTATTTTCCTTAATATTTCTGATTTATGTTAAGGCCTTTTCCGAATCTATTGCAAATCCTAGTTAGTACTCCCATTGAGCAAAACAAGTTGATATCAGATATCGTTAACTTTTTCCAGAGAGCATTGAAGTAAACTTTTGAACCTTTATTTACGTTTGATATGATTTGTAGTGCTTTTGTCATTTGGTTACTTTCTTCATTCTTTATTATAATATGGTTTTTTCTTTAATATCTTCTGTTGACTATACTACATATACCCCATTTTCCCAATGATTTACATGAATACCATATTTATTGCAGAATCTTTTGTAATCCAAGAAATCGTCCTTTTCGTCAATGACATCTCTGACCAAATTATATCCAGTTGTTGCTCTGTCCACAGCAGAAAGAAGCTGAGCAAAAGACGACCAAGAAATCCACTTCCCCTTCCGTTGCAAACAAGAACAAATCAGACCATGTGGAAGAGTCCGCAGGGAATTCAGATGAGTGATTGACAACAGCAGCCAAGAAATTCTCTCCCCCCCTCTCAGCCTGGCAACAACAGGTGAGGAAATGGGGAGGAGCCTGCAGAGAACTCGGATGAGTGATCGACATCAACAGCAAGAAATCCACTTCCCCTTTTCGTCGATGATGATGATGACAGCGGTTAGGAGCTGGGGTTGTCCAGCCCTGACAGTGAAAGTAGTCATCGTCACTGGTGTGTTTCCATATGTTAATAATGAACACAAACCAACGGGAAACCACCCTGTTGCTGGATGTTGTGCCGTAATGACTCCCTTTAATCTGTGTACAGGTAGCATAGCAGCATCACACACAAAAAGAACATTTCATTTTTGCACTTTAAATGAATCATGTGAGTGTGAGTGCAATGAAGACTTTGCAAGGAAGGCCTTGGCATGGAACGTTCGGCGATAGACTTCACCACAGCATATGAACAGAGGCTTCAGGGAGGGGGGGGAAACACCCTCCAGTTATGAAAACATACAATCATCAACAGGCGGTGTGTGTGGCTGTCGGCGTGAGGAAGATTGTAGGCTGAACAATGTGACCACAGGGATTGATGAGTTTGAGGCTGGGCTTCGCTTGGGTTGATTTGAAAACAAAATATGACCTGAGAGTTATACTCCCTGTTTGGCTGAATGTACTTGCTATGTCAAACTCTCACTCCCACCCTTTCTCGCCTGTAATTGTAGTCAATAGTTTACATGGAGTTCTGCATTGTCAGCCATAGAATGGCAGGAAGCAGAGGTGGCTCGCCGCTGCCAGCCAGAAATAGAAGATGGCCTAGTAATGTGTCTTAATACTGCGTCGGCCAAGAGAACAGGCCAGAATTAGCAAACTGGTCGCAGCTTGCAAAAGTTTGACATGATTAACTTACTACCGAACTCCCTACGATGTGGAACTCCATAGCATCCTTGTCATCTTCGTTTTCTTCATTAATCTTCGAAAATATATCTCAGCTTCTATGGCCTTTTAGGACCTGCTTTTGCAATAATTTCAATTTCTCTCCCCACTGCCATGCCCCTGGTGTGTTCTTGTCAATGTTGCCGGTGTCTGTAAGTTCCTGTGGGTTCCTCAGACTGTAGTGGAGAGACATGGTAGAGCCTGACAGGGAACAGTTGATAACTCATGCTGGCTCTGCAATTAAGCTTTAAGTGCTCTCAGTGGGAGACGTGGTGCCTGGTGTTCTGTGAATGTTCAGTCGAAACGGGCGCCACTGAACACCACCAAAGTGACTTGGTTCTAATACTGTGTTTCTTCTGGTGGATGCCTTGTAGAAATTTGATTCTGTGAACTGTTGGGTTCTGCAACAGAATGGAGATTTTTTTTTTTTCCATTCTGTATCTCACTGGATAGAGGTTTGAGCAATGATTTGTGATGTTTCACTTTCTGCTTGCCATTGAAGTGCCAAGGAAAAGATTTGAGCTGTGAAAGGTGATATTTGCTTTCTGAGGGTCCTAGACTGAGGGGAGGGATTGAGCCGTGAAATGTGATATTTAGTTTTCTGTGCGTTAATGGAATGAGGACAAGGTTTGAGCAAAGTACTATGTGTTCTTCTTGTCATTTGAAGCAATGTATTTCTGTCTGCATGGTTGTTATGAGGAGAAGATTTGAGGTGTGGGTTGTGATATTTGGCTTTCTGTTTGTCATTGAAATGAGGTTTGAGCTATGGCCTATGTTGTGTCACTTCTTGCATGTCATTGAAATGAGGTTTGAGCTATGGCTATCACTCTTGTATGTCATTGAAATGAGAAGATTTGAATTTTGGACTGTGATGTTTGACTTGCTGTAGGAAAAAGTTTTTAGCAATGAAGTGGGATGTCTTGCTTTCTGCTGTTCACGGGAACGAGGTTTGAGCAGTGAACTGTGATGTGTTGCTCTGTGTACACTGTCAGTGGATGTTGAGTGATGAGAAAGGAAGGTCAGTGTGCTGCTGGAACAGACACAGTTCTATGAAGTGTGAGCACTGTTCATGCTTTTTGTGTGTGATCAAAATGACAAATGGAATTTTTCAGCTTGTATTGTGTGCTCTAAATGTCACTGGAATGATAAGCCAAAAGCTTGAGCAACCATGATGATGGTGGCTCTTATTGTGAAAATGGAGTAACAAACACTGACGTTTTGATTTTTTTTTTTCTTACTGTTAGAACAATGGGATATTTTGAGCAAATCAGAATGCAGCTGTAAAATTTGTTGACTGTGAGAGTAGTGAACAAGGATGGCAACATTTTTGTATTTTGAAAGTCATTAGTGAGGGGGAGATTGACAAGTCTGTCTGTCTTATGATTTTTCCCATGTTTAGTTGTGTATATACTACACAGTCGTATCAGAAAGCTGTGATTTTGATATGACCGAAACAACGATATTTGTGTTCACAGAACCAGTGCTGCACCGACTCGGTCCAAAGTTTGGTTCTCTATAGCTGCGCTGCTCCTAGTCTTTGGTTCTTGCGCATGCACGCGGACAGTTTTTGTGCAGTGCAAAGGAGGCTGGAAAATGTGGCCATGAGACTTATCAAAGTGACCATAACTAAACAACAAAACTTGTTTATTCATCAAAAGAAGGTATGACAGTGTTTGCACACAAAATTTATGGAATACTATCCAGTGCTTAGTACACACACACTCACATACACACACACACACACACACACACACACACACACACACACACACACACACACACACACACACACACACACACACACACACACACACACACACACACATACACACACACACACACACACACACACACACACACACACACACACACACACACACACACACACACACACACACACACACACACACACACACACACACACACACACACATTTATATGTTTTTTTTTGTTTTGTTTTGTTTTTTTAAAAGAAGACAGGGGTGTGAAATGTTCACATTTTGTCAACAAATCTAGGTTTGTTCATTTGTTCACCTTGATTTGAGCAAAGGATGAAAAAAAAAAAAAACTTTAGGGGAGGGGGTTTGAGGTTGAGTGTTTGTATGTCAGCATAATAATGAATGACGTAAGCAAAATCTGGCTCCGACTGTGAAGTTTGCTGGCTGGGAATTGCAGCAAACGCTGTCTTTGTATCTGCTGTTGTTATGATGAAGGTTTAAGGTAAGTTGGAATGAAATTCATCAAATCTAAAGTTGGTTGACTGTGAATCTGAACAAGAAACTATGTCCTGCCTTTTCACATGTTGCTATAGAATGATAGGAGAGTTCGAGCAAGCTAGACTGAGTAATTTGAGGAAAGAAAGAAAGGGAACTGTGATGTTGTGGCGCCTTCTTTGAGTGATTTGAGCGATTCCACGTAGTCTCAGCATAGAGCTGCCACACTGTGGCATGCTGGCTGCCATTATGATACTGAGGCAACTTGAGTGGAAATCTGTATGGTTTGAGCAAGAAACTGTTTTATGCCTTTCCTTTTTGTTTGCCATTATGACAGTTATGGATTGTAGCCTGTCTGGTACTAATTTGAGTACAATAAAAAAAACGTTTTGGTGCTTAGCCAATTTGTGTGCTGCTATGATAATGAATGATGTAACCTTCAAGCAGAAAAACTGTGATACTTGAACATTTTTGCATGACATTTCTGATGTAGGGATGGCTTGAAAAATGAGGGCATATTTTGGCTTTGTGTGTGCCATTATGATAGTGACATGGTATGAGCAAGAATGTTGATAAGTTGACCCAAATGTAAAATTTGGGGTCAAAGAATGCATAGAATGGCCTTGTTTGGTGGCAGTGGGGGGGTTTTTGTGTGTTTTTTTGTTTTTTTTTTTTTTTCTCCGATGGTTGCTACTGTCCGGGATAATAACAAGAAGGAATTTGAGCAAGTTTGATGTTTCGTTTCTTTTCCCTTTAATAATGAGGTTTGAGCAGAACTTTAACTTTTTGTTCTCTGTCTTAATGATAATGAGGGGTTACATAATTTGCTCCTTGATTTCATAAGGATCAGGAGTTTGAGGGAGTTTTAGATGTTCTGTTCATCTGATGATATAGTGAGGGATTTGAGCAAGATGTTGTTAGGGGTTTAAGCAAGATTTAGATGTTCACCTTTTCATTGTGACGTTAGGAGTTGAGCAAGGTTTAGATGATTTGTTCCTTCTTCTTGTGATACCAGAGGTTTGAGATAAGATTTAGATATTTTTTCTTTATCATTATGATGCTGCAAGATTTAGGAGTTTGTTCCATGTCATTATTATAATGTAGGGTTTAAGCAAGATGTGAATGTTTTATTCCTTGTTGGTAGAAGACTTAGGTGTATGAGCAATTCTGGCAGTAATGCGTTGTTCCCAGTTATCATGATTTGCAGGGTTTGAGTAGGACTGATTTTTTTTTTCTTTTCATCAAAATCATGATGGATTTGGGAAAGATTTAGAAGATTTATTCCTTGTCAATAAATGGGGTTGGAGCAAGGTTTACACCTTTTACCTGTTTTTTGTAAAATGCTGAGGGGTTTGAACAAAAATCAGATGCTTTGTTCCATGACACATTATAATGACGAGGGCTTGGAGCTAGTTAGGATTTGTTGTTGTTTTGGATTTCTTTTTTTGGCTGTTTGGTTTCTGTACCTGTGTCATTATACTGATGAAGAGGGAAAATGTGGTGACAGCAGGATACAGATGCAAAAGAAAAAAAAGCCAAACTAATTGGAAAATAGAGGGAAAGCAGGATTTATTTAGTGATATTTTATGATCAATGGTTTGAGCATATAATAGTGCTTTCTTCAGTACCACAGTTTGTGGTGGTTGAATAAGGGGAATTGGAGCAACTCTTACTGTGGGAAGAGTGGTTGAGGGACTGAGGATATTCGAAAGAATGAAAAAGAGACATATGGCAAGCAGTTGAAGGGGTATAAAGGTGCTATCCTCAGCTGTTTGTATTGCATTCAGGTGGTCTTGTTTTTTTTTTTCTTGTGTTTTTATTTGGGGGACTGTCTACGTAATGCTCTAAGAAACGGTTTAAAGAATAGCAAACTTGTATGGATAAATCAACACAGGAAACATGCTTACCTGTGTAGTTTTTTTTTTCAACTTTTGACATCCATTGCCTAAAATTTTACGTGCCATACGTCATGGATCTCGATGGACCAATTCTGTTTGTGAAGGAATAAAACCTGGGAGTACATTGGGGGTCTGCAGAGGCCCTCGTGCTATGTCAGTCTATGAAGGAACAAAGTTTAGCAGTACATGGCAGGTCTCCATTGATCTGTGCTTTTTTCCTGATGGAGTGAAACCTTTCCATTCATCATGCGTGTGTAAGAGATTTGAGATAAATTTTGAAGCATGGAATGGGATAGTCTATTTCTGCTTGCAGTGTTGATGGAGATAGATTAGTGTAGGCCTGTACGAACTGACAGGGAGATAGCTAATGACCGATGAATGAAATAAGCTTTCATAGGAAACCCCAGTAAAAAGGAGTAAGAAAAAAAAGATGCGGCCTCAGGCACAATTGGGGACAATGGATTCCATTCCACCAGTGCCAGTCAGAATTTTTTTTTCTTACTCCTTTTATTTTCTAACAAAACAGTTTCTGGCACAAATAAAGGGTCATGACGTATGGAGAAAGTCGTAACATTTTGTGGAGATGCGTTAAAAACTGACTCACGTACCATGTGAAAATCATGACCAATAGTCATTTAACACCTGCAACATTCGATGAAGTTTAATTGGTCGCTTGCTTGTGAGAGTAGTCATTTAATACCTGCAACATTCAATGAAGTTGAATTGGTTGCTGCTTGTGAGAGTAGTCAATTAATACCTGCAACATTCGATGAAGTTTAATAGGTCGCTTGCTTGTGAGAGTAGTCAATTAATACCTGCAACATTCGATGAAGTTTAATAGGTCACTTGCTTGTGAGAGTAGTCAATTAATACCCGCAACATTCAGTGAAGTTTAATAGGTTGCTTGCTTGTGAGAGAAGAGCTTACTGAGAGGGGGTTGAGCTGAGCAAAGGGGCGCATGGTACACTGTCACTGGCCTCTAGAAAAAAGAGAGATTCTCTCGACAGGTAGGACAATGTGATGAAGATGTAAGAGAGAGATACTCATATATGCTTAACAGTGTAGTGGATGTTGTATCTTCACAGTTGTTTGGGAAGGAGAGAAGGTCTTGTGGGAAGGGCATTGTGTGAGTAAGGTGGTTTCTTGTGTGTGACCATTAACTCATTCTATACTAGCTATTATCTCCCCATACTTCCCCCAGCAACTGACCATTTGTATACATATTTTTTTTATCATTTTTAAAAAAAAAAGAATAAACACAGACTTATTATTTTTTTCAAGTTATGTTTATAAATGATTGAGAAACCACAAACAATATAGCAAAGTTGTTTTCTATTTATTCGGTAAGACCCGTATGCACAACAAGGAAAGTGAGATTTTGTGTGTCATGTAAAAATAGGGGTGGTACACACCCTGCAAACAAAAAATACAATAACTGACTTTATGCCCTGAAACTTTTCAGATGTTTTTAACAATTCAAGGGCTTCAGTCACATTGTAACGGCAATTTGTAGTGTTTCTTTCACCACGCATGCTTGACGGTGTAGCAGACGACACGTCGACGCCATGCTGCCATGTCAAGCCAAACCGAGCTGGTGACACGGTGTGAAAAGTGGCTGCTCGTGAGCAGTTAGCTTGCAAAGTCTAAATGCCAGTACGCCTGCACTCTCATTAGTATGCAGGAGCTATCTGTAACATGTAGTTTCATACAAAAGGTTCGTCTGCTTCGGAGAAAAATTCCAAAGTTTGGACCGCATATGCGGTCCTTAGTATACAAAGGTTGTAAACATAAGGACTGGATATGCAGTCCTTAGTATAGAAAGAGTTAAGCTTACATTTGAAGGGGAACCAAATCTTGGGAAGGGGAGGTGGAACGAGTGGTGTGGGGGAGGAAGGGAGGAGATGAGCAAGGGGTGAGTGGGAGGTGTGTGTGTGTGTGTGTGTGTGGGGGGGGGGGGGGGGGGGGGGTCAAGGGAAGGCGTGGACAAATGTTACGTTAGAATGTCTAGGTAGTCTTTCATGAATCAACAGTTTTTCCTTGTCTTCTGGAAATTCAGGCTTGGAGAAACTTGCTTGTGCTCTAATTTATTGTTGTACTTGCTTGTTTCTTTTTTGTTTTCTTTTTTTGTAATGTCACTTTACCCTTTTTTTTGTCATTTTTGTTTCATCACATTTAACACATTTTGATTGTGCATCCCATAACGGATGTAACCATGCCTGTGTTTGGCAGTTTTTTTTTTTGTTTTTTTGCTACCTTTGAAGTCATGTTTGTTTTGTTTGGCCCCACAGAAAGGCTTTTCAATGAATGGCAGGAAAGTACAAGCAATGCACAGATATATTCTGTTTTTATTGTCACCGAAATGGGCTTAGTATGACTTAAAATGTTGGAGGGTATTATATTTAAGTTGTGTGAAACCTGCTGATGAATTCAGTGTTTTGACTGTCACATTGTACAGTCTAAGCTGGAAGTAGTAGCACTTTGTGTGAAATATGCTGAATTGTTTGGGGGGGTTGTATCTCTTGCACACATACGCTCTAAATACAAGATGTGTAGTTCTAGTGATAAAAACTAAACGATAATTTCTGACCAGCAGGCACGGTGAGGCCATTGATATTGCTGGCTAGGGACTGTGAGTTCATGACTTCAGATCCCATCGGAGGTTATTCAGAGGTTAGGAGGTGGACGTGCTTGGTTGAAGCAAGGTCTGATAGCCTGACCAGGGGTCTGGCAATGGTGGACATAATATGCATGTTATGCACTTGTGTGAGCTTGATCATGGGGTGAGCGCCAGGAGGTCTGAGGTAAATAAGATTTAAATGGTGCGGTTTTTCACCATGTGCAGAAAGAACCTAGACGAATGATTTGGGGCCTGCTTGGCACTGTGGGTAGAGTATTGTTTTCATGGTCCAGTGGTCTGGGTTCAAATTCTGAATTCTGCGTGACTTTAGACAAGCAGAAAAATGTTCTCTTCTGAGTTACCTCTGTGCAGTCCCCTACCCCCTCCCACCGAGTCCTTTGGATGAACTTTTAAACCAAGATCCTTTGTGTGAGAGAGAGAGTATAAGCATTAAAACGAACAACATACACTTACATTCATGTTAAAATTCCATTCCGTGCTTCAGAGAAGCGTAGATGTCATGTGCCCTAATATGGGTAAAATGTGCTGATTGGATGTGGTCCTTGTTGGTGGTGGTTCTGGTGTGGATGCTGGGGGCCTACTGGAAGTTCTCGTCACTCCCTCTTTTCTCTCACTCACTTTGACTTTGTTTTACGACCTTTGTGACTCATTCTCCTGTCTTTGTATCAGAAAATCATTCACATTCTTTTTATGTGGTCACTATTGAAAGATGACAGCTTTCTGTGCGTTGAATCTGTTAACCAGTGAATGGAACTATGCTCACTGCCCAGAGCTGACATCGGTATTCTAAATGTATGGCTTTTTAAAATGGTTTTTTTTTTTTTGTTGCATTTAGATGCTTTTTATTCATGTTTCAGCCTCTCTGATGTAAACTGGGAGCGAAAAATCTAGAAGACTGATGCCATCAGCATGGCTCGTCTAATCTGCCACAACAATGTCAATACTTTAGTTACGCTGTTGGGTGGGTGTATATGCCTTCGTTGTTCATTTGTTTCCAGAAAACAGACCTTTTTTTACTGTGAAAAAGCCCAGAAAAGACTGAGTCATCAGCATGGCTCGTCTAATCTGCCACAACAATGTCAATACTTTAGTTACGCTGTTGGTTGGTGTATATGCCTTCGTTGTTCATTTGTTTCCAGAAACAGACCTTTTTTACTGTGAAGTGACAGCCCAGAAAAGACCCTGTTTAGTCAGGTGGGCTATGATGAGCTGGAAAAAACTCCAGGGACAACTTGACTGCAGAAAGTCCTCAGTGAAGAAATCCCCATCAGGCAAGTGTTTCTGCCCTGAACTCCTTACATTCTGATGGGGTCCAGGCCGGGTTCAGGACGTCACTCTTAAGATACCCGTCAGTTGTCAGATTTTTGTCCCACCAGGATTTGAACCAGCAACTTCTGGATGGATGGGCATGTCCAAGTCTTGCCTTCATAGACAGTTATCTTTCGTAAGTTTGGACGTTTAACCCGTACGAGGTTCATTTTAGTTCTCCACGACCAAATCCAGCTGGAGCTTTTTTCAGCAACCTCTGCCATTCCTTTTTATGGTTCTGGTCCTCTTCTTAGTACTACAGGAAACAAAACTGAAGATGAAATGTGTACATTGTAGTGCTGGGATGCAAAAGATGATTGAGAATATATCATCAGTGGTGAACCCTGGAAGTTCCTGCCTTGGAACAAAGAAGAACGATTTTACTTACCGTGTGTAGCTTTTTAATCGGTATGTAAGACGTACACAGAGAGTATGTGTGGTCACTGATGTTTCCTAACTTCCTGTGATAGTGCTGTCACTTCCTTTTCATCAATCACCCAGTAATATGCTGCTCAGCTGGCTTCCTTTTTTTCCAATCATTTTAGAACAAGGATCTTTTTTTGCTGGAAAATATCTCATAGTTTCCTGTTCTTATGTCCAATTTTAAAATCAAATTTGACATTTGTTTAACCACTTGTTCAGCTTTTCTATTAGTCAGATGTATGAAAATGCTATAAGCTTATGTCAGCTTCTTTATGACATTAAATAATCATGATGTCAGATAACCCTTGTGTGTGTGTGTGCGTTTGTGAGCATGTTCATGTGTGCATGAACATCTGTTTGTGTGTGCGCATGCGTGCGTGTGTGTGTGTGAGTGTGTGTGTGTGTGAGCATGCGTGTGCAGCATTTCTTTTCACAATCCATTTACAAAATGTTGTGGATATCGTGTTGTGTCACTGATCTAATACATCGTTCAAAACTGTCTGAAATATGTGAAATATTGTCTTCTTCGTCATCAGTGCTATACACTGAAATGCCGGGGCATCTTTCAATATGAATTATACCTCCACCTGGAAATTGTGTGCCAGAAATTTCTTCCTTTCTGCCTGTTCAGAAGCATCTTCCTTGCTGCCTGTCTGTTGTTTGACTCTCTCTTTTCATTTCTTTTTTTTGTAAGCCTGCACGTGTTTTCTACGTAGATAGATAGATATACTGTATATGTACTGTTGAGAATCTCTGAAACAAGCTTTGGAGTCAATGAAATAGGTCATTTTACATCGGAGCTGTTCAGAATACGTCAATGAGGGGCTCTGAGAAATTAACTGGCTTAGGTGTGACCCAACTAGAATCAGGTGTGTAGTTTTAGAGCCTTCTGGTGATTTAATGGTGGAGCTTTATGAAATCAGTCCCTCTGTATTAAATCCTGAAGACCCTGAACATTTTGTACTGCGTTAAGTTTGGTTTGGGATCCCTAAGGGCACAGCTAGTTAGCTATGCGAGATTTGAGGTGTTGGAACAAGCTGGCTGACGTGAGAGCTACTCTTCTTCAATAGGGCATGCGATAATGAAGCTCCGTGTAATTGAAAATTTAATGCTGGAGATAAACAGAATTTTTTTTCAACCCATTTGTACAAACAAGTGTGACAAATTTAGGGGAATGACTGGTACACTCAGCACAGCACGGTTTTAATCTGCTGTTATGGTGTCTTTCCCCTCCCCCCCCCACCATTTTGCCCTAAATGGACCTGTAGTGAAACGGTTAGAGCGTTTTCCTGAGAACTTGACGATCATGGGTCGGTACGGCTTGCGGGGTAGGATTTTTCAGCCTGAAAACACCTGTCTGACCCCCCAAGCAGTAAACGGGTACTTGATTCAGGGTAGAGAATTGAAAGGCGGCAGAAGGAGAGGGGTGGCCTCTGGTTTCTGTCAAGCAATGCACCCCAGACACGGTGAAGGTCTGACAGTTGACCGCACCTACAGCTCTTAGGCTGTGGGACTTTCAGCTTTAAACCTACCGATCTTCCCACGCTCCCTGACACAGGTCATCCGTTTGGTCTTGGACTCCACAGAGCAGGCTGCTGACATCCTTTACAGGTGTGACATGTAATCAGCCCATGTTGTTATTGTTATTATTCAGACTACATACATAGCGCCTACATTGTTTAGAGACCAGGCTCCAAGCGCTTTACAATCCACGCTCTCGTTTACACAACGGGCTGCCTACCAGGGTAGAGCCAACTGAAGAGCTGCCTGCTGGCGCTACATTCAGTCGTTTCCCGGGTCATTGTCATTACGTCACTCGATTTTTTTTTTTTTTTTTTTTTTTTTTGCTCTTCATTCTTTTCACACAGGGCGCATGCTGTATGTAACGTGTCGTCCAAGCCAGCAGCAAAATTGGCCTTCTCTTTTTAAAGTTGGTGATAGGATATTCCGTGTGTGCGAAATGTTATGCGTGCATTCACACACGGAACCTTGATTTGTAGTCTCGTTCGAAGGATTTTTTTGAGAAATGGAGTTAAGACAAATGTTAACCCCGAGTGAAAAAAATCTCTCTGTAGTGAAACAGCCAAGCGAAGATTCGAACTCGCAACCCCAGAAGCACCAGGACTACTAGTCCGGTGCTCTACGAACTGAACAATTCCGGCCCTCATGTGATCTGACAGATGTTCACCGATCCAGTGTCTTGCTGTCTCAGTAACAGTCTCAGCAGTCAGGGGTTGAAAGTTCCAATCCTCATAGCGCCCCCCCCCCCCCCCCCCCCCCCCCCCCCCCACACCCCACAACAGAGACCAAAGTTAGCAGTCAGGGCGTGTTGTCTATCTGGTCCAATGCCTCATAGCTCAATCTACATTTGTGTGGAAACCCTTGTGCCAATCAGGATATCAGGATATAACTACGTCTCTAAAAAGGAAAAAAATGCAAACCATACAAACTTGAGAAGTCTGACATACACTAAATCACCCTAAATAAGAAACTCGATCGAATGCACGAAAACTAGCATTTGAGAAAGTGGGAGGAAAAAGATTTCGCTGCTATGGGCTTTCTTTGTATCATTTAATTAAACGTCTTGGAAGTAAGAAAATTTCGGCCACAAGAAAGACGCTTAACTTCCCCAGGGTGTGACTTGCCCCGGATGTAAGAAAACCTAGACTGTACAAAAGTTTTCTGTCAAAAGACCGTCTTCTTTTTTTTTTTTTTTTTTTTTTTTTGTGTGTTGGTTTTAATTTTTTTTTTCCTTTGCTGTTGTGGTTTGGTTGGTTGGTTGTTGTTTCAACCTCGGTCGTAAAAGTGTATCTGAATCGGAATGAAAAATCAATGCGAACTGAACGAAAAAGTATCTCCACCACCTCAGCATGACATGCCAAAATCAGGAACTGAGTATTCGTGTGAAAGATTCTACCCTTAAGAAGTTTGGAGGAAAGTAACTTTTAAGCTTGGAAATTAGGGTCTGGTTATCTGCGTGCGCACGCGCGCGCGCACACACACACACACACACACACACACACACACACACACACACACACACACACACACACTCTGTGATGGGGAGTAGGTCAAGGATGCACATGACATGTAACTTTGTAAGAGTGCACACATGCAACACCTTATCAAACATCGGGCATGCACGCACATAAACAAATACTCTGTGTGTGTGTGTGTGAGTGTGTGTGTGTGTGTGTGTGTGTGTGTGTGTGTGTGTGTGAGTGAGTGAGTGTGTGTGTGTGTGTGTGTGTGTGTGAGGGAGTGTGTGTGTGTGTGTGTGTGTGTGTTGTGTGTGTGTGTGTGTGAGAGAGAGAGAGAGAGAGCGCGCGCGCGCGCGCGCCTGTGAAAGTGCACCCTTGCGCGCTCGGAAACACGCTTGAATGATAGTATGGTGCAAACGTAGGTCTAGTGTAAATGAAGCAGTGAACACGCACGCGCGCGCGCGTGCACACACACACACACACACACACACACACACACACACACCTCGTTATACTCGTTTCCACCCGTTGCTCCAAAACCACAGGGAAGTTACTCTAACACGTTGTCAAGGCAAAACAAGAAAACGCAACTACGACGAATCTTAGGCGAACTCGAAGGTGTCGCAACACTTTATTTGTTTTCGATGAAATATGCAACTCCGGCAAATGAACTGTGAATGCTTGTAACAATATGGGCTTCGTGCCAAACTGGTCATGCGGTAACATCATATACCAACTGATATGGTGATTTTCAGAATTATCGCAATGAATCAACTTAAAAAAAAAATATATATGCTTTCAATCTTCTTATGTAAACGTCTGTTGTCTCTGGACTGCAAAGCCGTGTGTTTAATATATTTACATTTTTTTCATTAAAAAAATACATTTTTTTTTTTTTTTTTCAAAATTGTTACACTCTCCTTGACTATGACAGCGTCAGGTGAATGTTGAGAGGGAGTAGAAGGAAGCATGGTCCACGCAAGCAAAGGTGCCAGACATACACCGCAGCAGCAGACAAAGGTGCCGGACATACGCCGCAGCAGCAAACAAAAGTGCCAGACATACACCCGCAGCAACAAACAAAGGTGCCAGACATACATCACAGCAGCAAACAAAGTGCCAGACATATATCACAGCAGCAAACAAAGGTGCCAGACATACCTCAGCAGCAAACAAAGGTGCCAGACATACATCACAGCAGCAAACAAAGGTGCCAGCCATACATCACAGCAGCAAACAAAGGTGCCAGACATACATCACAACAGCAAACAAAGGTGCCAGCCATACATCTAAGCAGCAAACAAAGGTGCCGGACATACCTCAGCAGTAAACAAAGGTGCCAGACATACATCACGGCAGCAAACAAAGGCGCCAGACATACATCACAGCAGTAAACAAAAGTGCTAGACACACACCACTGCAGCAAACAAAGGTGCCAGACATGCATCACAGCAGCCAACAAAGGTGCCAGCCATACATCACAGCAGCAAACAAAGGTGCCAGACATACCTCACAGCAGCAAACAAAGGTGCCAGACATACATCACAGCAGCAAACAAAGGTGCCAGACATACATCACAGCAGCAAACAAAGGTGCCAGACATACATAACAGCAGCAAACAAAGGTGCCAGACACACATCACAGCACCAAACAAAGGTGCCAGCCATACATCACAGCAGCAAACAAAGGTGCCAGAAATACATCACGGCAGCAAACAAAGGTGCCAGACATAAATCACAGCAGCAAACAAAGATGCCAGACATACATCACAGCAGCAAACAAAGGTGCCAGACGTACACCGAAGAAGAGAGGAAAAGAAGTGTGTTTAAAAAAAAAACCAACAACTCTTTTGACGGTCCTTTTGGAAGCAGAAAGGCTCACGGGGGATTAGGAGAGGGGGCGGCGGGGGGATGGGGGGGGGGGGGGGGGGAATGGGCGTGGGGGGGGGGGGGTGCGCATCATTTCAGGTTGATTATTGCTCGCAGTGTAGAGCTACGGCGGGGTGGCGGGGGTGGGGGAATGAGGGAGGGGGAGGGGCAACACGAAGATTCTCATGCGGTCAGTATTTTCTTACCGAGTAAAACAAAACTGGTGCACCACTCCCCCTTACCTCGTGACTACCGCGTGGGAGACATCGTGCCCTAAGCCGTTTGGTTTCCATTTTCTCCCCTTCCCCTGGTTGAATTATAAATATTGTTTTTATTTATTTCTTCTTCTTTCCTGCTTTCTTGATTTGTTGTTGTTGTTATTTATTGTTGTTGTGTTGTTGTTTTTCACGCTTTCCTCGCTTTCAACCCTAGGAGAGAGAGAGAGAGGGGGGGGGGGGGGGGGGGGGGGGGGGGGAGGAGGTTGCTCGCTTCCCGAGTCCATCAAGCTTTTACTTTCTGTGTTGTCGTCTTTGTGCCTGTTTGCGCCCCACCCATGTGCACATGAAAGCAACGGAAAATGCGTGTCTGGAGCACGACCACGGCAGTCCAGTCATGGACACACAGTGAGCACGTGATATACGTGGCTCACACTTTGACACCGGCCGCTTGTTCATTGCCTCAGCGGCGACAGGGCAGGTGAGCTGTTTTGCCACCAGCTGAAATGTAGCTTGGCGGTGGATGGGCCTTTGTGCCAGGGCGTTTGTGTGCCGGTGGGCGATGTGTAACAAACAAAGAATTTCTGCATATTATTTACTGCACAATCTGTGTATGTATATGTAGGAAAGAGATTAAGAGGAAAAGATACAAACCAATGAAACGTACATTTTTGTTCTGTTGGGTTTGTTTTTTTTTTTTTTTTTTTTTTTTCGATTTTTTAAAATCTTCTAAGCATCCCCAAAGACATTTTGCATTGTTTACAGATCTGCGGTCAAAAATCTGTTTTTATGACTGTACAATGGTTATCAGCTGTCCACTTTCTATCACAAAACATTTAGTTCATGGGTTGCATTCTGGGTAGACGCGCGCATCCAGTGATAATGGCAAACGGCCGTAAAACCGTCGGAGACGAGGTACGGTAGACGGATTATGTAACACTAAGGCGACAGACACCACGAGAACAGCGTTATGTCATGAGTGGTAGCGAAAATGACCATTTTTTAATGGTGGTACGCCTGCTACTTGCGAAGTTTTAATGTGCGGCAAGGAACGCGGTGTTCGGTACATCGGTGTTAGGCTAGAAAGCGAGAGTAGTGTACGAATGTCCTACACAAGTAGACAATATAAAAGAATGGACTGGTTGCGCCCAGTCTCCCTATGACTGAAGGACAAAGGCGTTGAGGTGAATGACTGCCCTGGCGCTTGCCCAACCGCCAGTAGATCTTTCATGAGATGTGGACGGCGGCAACGACGACGACGACGACGCGACAACAACGACGGTGATGGTGAGCGTGAGAGTGAGGCTGACTCTCAAGCTTCAATCGGTAAGTACTTGATACAAAAATGGTTCGTTAGAAGGTTCACATCAGAGGGCCTGACTGGTAATGCACGTGACCAAAGTGGAGGTCGGCTTTATCTGTTATTCCGTGTTCACTGATGTGAGATTTTTACGGCCATTACTTCTCTACGTTTGTCCTTTTCCATACGCTCAACTCGACAACATGCTGGACCATTGGTGGGAAAGAGATGAAGAGGAAAAGACACAAACCAGCAAAGAAACCAACAAAGTTGGAAACTGAGCCGGAAATCACGTGCTCACATGCAGTGTGGCAAGGTGCCAGTGTCCTGTTTGGAGATGTGGAAAAAAAAAATAGAATAAAGAAAAATGAAAAAAAGACTCAACATTTTCAAATGTAACGACAGTGCAGTCTACCCGAAGATAATCTAATGTACGTATTTTCATGCTTTATGAGGTCATTCTTAATCGTTGAAGTCTAGCCTAATTCTTTTTCAAAATGTTTTCTTTCTTTCTTTCCATTTTGGGTTTCTCTTTCGGTGGAATTCGTCGTTGTGGCCAGCAATATGAATACATTTTTGAGACGAGATTTGTGACCTCCTGGGACGTATGTTGCGAGTTGAACGGTGTCTGTCAGCCCAGATTTAGAGGATCATTCCGTAAGCATTCTCTACCGCATGCACAAAATACATCCTCGCATGCATTTTAGTAAAGTCTTTTGGATGTGAGCATATTTTTAACAGTGTTTAGTATAGTCTAGTACATGTTACCACCATTCTGATGAGTATTAGCCATACTTTGTGACATGCACCCCATGCTAGAGATTGAAATGTGTTAGTATTATTCAAATGAATGTTAGTTATACTCTGTGACATGCACCCCATGCTAGAGATTTAAACGTGTTAGCATCATTCAAATGAATGTTAGTCATACTCTGTGACATGGACCTCATGCTAGAGATTTAAACGTGTTAGTATCATTCAAATGATGTTAGTCATACTCTGTGACATGCACCCCATGCATACTGTACTAGAATACGTATACCATGCGAAAGCTATCCCGTTACACACACGCACTGCAGATTAGCCATAATATGATGCTTGCGCTCCACAGCTTTGGTTTTAAACAGTAACGCACTTCTTCTCAGCACACTAGCTTTGTCATTGGTATGTTGTGAGGGAGGTAGAGATAGAAGGGGTAGATTAGGGTTGGGTAGGAAGAGCTTAGACATCTTGCAGGTCCTGTGGCGCTGAAGATGTGCCCCGATCGTCATTTCCCGTTACGTGACATCCTGGCACCGGCAGGCGGCATTCGGTAAGTACATGACGCATGACGAACAGTGGCACAGGCAGGCAGCATTCGGTAAGTACAATACGAATATTTTCTCCATGCTGTACTTTCAAGTTCTGAACAAGAAATTGGTTTTCTTCGGGTAACAAGTTCAAGTCAGCAGAACTGTAACGCTGGTATGGAAAAACTAATTTAATAAAAGTTCTTTTACTTTTGTCCTGAGTGGTTTGGTGGTCAGCTTTATCTTCGGTTTCGTCTCACAATGTAAATAACATTGAAACATCCAGCATGCTACACTGGTCAGTCTCTGTAAATGTCAATTTCGTACATTTTTTTTTCTGCGTCTATCTTCAATTGCGGTTTGCCGGGCTCCTGACTTTATGATCTGGAGCCACCGGAAACAAAGCTGTCGTTTCCCTTTCGACATTTTCTTTTTTAAGTGGGTTACGTTGTAAACAGTGGCGAGTTGAACAGTACCCCAAGAGCCGCACATTTAAGGGAATGCTTACGGAAGCCCGCAGCACGCACTAGGATTCTTCGTTTCGTCTTTGTACGTCATTGTCTTTGTGTGTTGTCATGTCTGACCGCGCTCTCCTCTTCTTTCCTGTCACAGCCTTCTTTTCGCGCACGCGCGCGCGTGTGTGTGTGTGTGTGTGTGATGTTTTTTTTTTCCATTATCTATGTGATACTGTGTCTTCGGTAGAAAGATGGATCCTGAATTAATTGTGACAACAGAAAAGAGAAAAAGAGAACGTTTTACGTCTGTGGATGTGAAAATAGATCATCTGTGTAGTAGCACTTGCAGGAGAGCGAAAGTGAGAGAGAGAGAGAGAGAGAGCGTGAGAGAGACAGAAAGAGAGAGTGAGAGAGAGAGAGAGAGACCGAGTCAGAGAGCGAGAGAGAGAGAGAGAGAGAGGGGGGGGGGGGGGGGGGTGGGGGGGGGGGGGGGGGGGGGGGGGGGGGGGGGGGGGGGGGGGGGGGGGGGGGTGCTAATGCAGAAATGCAAATCTTATTACTATCGCCCGAAAGTTTCGTGAAAGTTTCTTCCCCTTTTCTGCAACTCTCCCGTTTTTCTTTTCATACATTGCCCTCTACTCTGCTCTCTCTATTCCTGTCTGTCAGCATCAGTCCCTGTCTCTGTCTATCTGCCTATCTGTCTGCCTCTCTGTATAGCTGTCTGCCTGGTTGCCCATTGGTGTGTCTGTCAGTCGGTTGGTCGATCGGTCCGTCCGTTCGTCTGTCTGCATCTCTCTCTCTCTCTCTCTCTCTCTCTCTCTCTCTCTCTCTCTCTCTCTCTCTCTCTGGGTGTAAAAATTCCACAGTGCATATTGTGCGATAAGCCACTTAGTATTATAAATCTTGTTGAAACGTACGGAGTGGTAAACTACTCAGCATTAAACGTCTTATCTGTCTGTCTGTCTATCTTACCTATCTATCTGTCTTTACTGTAGAATTTCCGATCCTTTTCACAAAATATGCCCTGGCCAGAGATTTGAATTATTAGATGCATCAACTTTACAAAGGAGATTTGCCCCCTCCCCCCCAGGCAAAACAGGAGTGTAACTAGTTTATTTAAAAAGACTTTATTCGCGCGATCATTTCCGGTTCCACCGACGCACAGCCATACCCATGTTGTCGCGAACTTGACACAGAAACTCCACAGGCACCTGTGCCTGCGCTGAGGCAACCCGCCGGAGGAGACACGGACTCGATTTACTTCTCACTCGGCTCGAGTCTCGGCGATGATGTTCAGGTGAAGGCATAGGAACGTTTGTCGTTTTTTACGCATCAGAGACGGTGATAATGGCAACGTGTAGACTGTTAACGAGCGAATGTTCAGTGTCCACGACCCCCCCCCCCCCCCCCCCCCTTCTCCAACTCCCTCCCTTCCCCTCTCTCTCTCTCTCTCTCTCTCTGTCTGTCTGTCTGGCTCTCACTCTCTCCTCTCCTCCCTCCTCCACCTTCGCGCCATTTAGGCCTACATGATTCCGCCGTTGCATGTTGTACAATGTGTGAGTTGGGGGGGGGGTTGGTGTGTGTGTCCTCTAGTGGAAGCACTTGGATATTTTCTCTTACAGAATTATGTTAAATTTTCACTTCCACCCTATTTCTTAATAGTGATGGAAGGAGCAGCTCTCCGGTACTAGTCGTCGAAAGAATTTTTTCGTGCGGGTATTTACCGCTTTGTGTACTGCTGAATTGTGCGAGTTTTTGAGCGCGTATTTCCCATTTTATTTGCTGGTGAATTGTATTATTTTGTAGTATTTCCCGTTTTGCTTGCGGCCGATGGGTATCCTTTGAAAAAAAAAAAAGGGGTAAGTTCACTGATATTGACAAGTGGTGTCACACAAGTCTATCTATCTGCTTTTGTGTGTGTGTGTGTGTGTGTGTGTGTGTGTGTGTGTGTGTGTGTGTTGTTGTTGTTGTTGTTGTTGTTGTTGTTGTCTCGTTAGAGTCCCACCCGTGGACAGTCATGCGTGCGGCGCATGAATGATGCAATTATGTTAAACAGTGCTTTTTCCATTAGACATCCTTGACGAAAGGAAGTAAGAGGGGGGAAAGGACGACAGGCAGATGAAGAAGGCGTTTGCTGAGGACTGCCGTCATCACGAGGGAGGCACTGAGAGGGTAGAGTGAGATAAATGGGTGACTGGACAGCGTCTGACCGTGCCAGATATTGACGCAATCCGGACGGTGGATGTCAATTAGTTCATGAGCACACAGACTGTGCATAGTATGCGAGGGTTTGTGAGAGGACCGAAGTACAGTGAGGAAGTGGGAAAACAGGAGGATGGAGGATCCTACTTACCAAGAAAGAAAGAAAGAATGAAAGAAAGACGAAGAGAATCTAAGAAATAATAATTAAAAAAAAAAAAAAAGAATGTGGGGAAAAAAGTGTAGGTTGGTAGCCTACAAAAAAAAGCAAAAAAAAAAGAATTTGCACAGTGGGAAACACAGGTGGTGAGGAAGCTGTCTGGTTGCCTGGAGGACCTGCAGCACGCTGCAACTTTGCGTAAAAGACTGTTGTGTCCGTTCGGCAGCGTTCATAAATGTATGATCATAAGCATATTAAATATAAAGATAATAAACACAATGATAATAAAAATATTATTATAATAATCATAACAATAACAGTAAAAATAACAACAAGCAGTATCAGTAGGCCTATGTCGGTCATGATAATAAAAATATTATTATAATAATCATAACAATAACAGTAAAGATAACAACAAGCAGTATCAGTAGGCCTATGTCGGTCATAGCTGACTGTGGATAGAGTATATCCGACCTAATACCTAGGGTAGCAGGATTTGAAGAGTACTTTCCATCTCTTCCCCCCACCATCCTTTCATCCCTACTCCACTCTGCCTCCGCGTTTAAGTGCAATTGTTGAATTATTAGTGGTTCATTTGAATTTATTATCAATAGTAATTATTCACTGTTTGTTTCTTTCTGTAATCTAATAACAGAAAGAACCGATTTGCTTCATCAGTTGAGCTTTTCTTGAATATGTATTAACTCCTCTTACAGGTAAAATGTTATTTGTATTTATGGTTACAACGCAAAAAGTATATTCATTCCTTACGTTTCACGATTCGAATCTTCACGCATCCCAGTCATCCCACTGACACCCTCCCCTCCCCCACCCCCACTCCC
>JADBJO010001346.1:222500-237500 GCA_016801955.1 Conus betulinus | reverse complement strand
GAAGTATGAGTGAGACACAAACATGCAAAACAATATGTACATTAGGTCAAAAACATACCACGCTGATGCTATTGTACAAAACGACAATACACTAAAAAGAGCAAGAAGCACTGTCCATCAATAGATAAAAACATATACAGACAGGAGACTAATAATCAGGTCCAGTATGAATGTACAGAGAATGGGGGGAAAGAGGGAAAGTTTTTTTTTTTTTTTTCATTTTTACATGTTTTTGTTGTTTTTTTTCTATCATGATATGTGTATATGTGTTGATATATATATATATATATATATATATATATATATACACATATTCTTCATTTTAAACCCTATTTTAAATTGTGTATGTATATATATATATATATATATATATATAGAGAGAGAGAGAGAGAGAGAGAGAGAGAGTATGAATTATTCTTATGGAAAAAAAAAGAAAAAAAAAAAAGAGAAAGGGGGAAAAATAGGAGGAGGAGGACCCCGACAGTGGGGACGAGGAGGAATACTGAAGCATGGACAACCTAAACACAGGTTTATTTCCTTCATTGGAAGTTAATTCGGAAAGACAGACTGGGGAGGGGGGGGGGGGCAGGAGGGGGAGACGGAGGGGGGGCAGAGGTAGAGGGGTAGAGAGAAAACCGAAGGTCGGGGTCACCACACGCGCTTTCTCATCTGTGAAGTGGGGGGGGGGGGGGGGGGGGGGGTGTCGTCGGGGATGGATAGGTGATGGGGGGAGGTGATGGGACGGTGGGAGAGAGAGAGGGTGAGGGTACGTGAGAGAGAAAGAGCGAACAGCCTTTGTTTAGATATGCCTTTTTTTTCAAAGATTGGAGAAACATGTGGATGTACATACATGAACATGATTGTATCTTTAAAAAATGTATATATGTTCCTTCTTCATACTAGAAAAAATGATAAATTGACGTACTTTCTCACGTCCGAGCGGGACGCAATGGGGAGGGGAAGGTGGGAGGGAGAAAAGAGAGGAAAGGGAGAGAGTGAGAGTCATCACACAGTGATGACAAACTGTTGGAACACGATTGAGATAATAAATTCTAAGTGTGTGTGTGTGGAGGGGGGGGGGGGGGGGGGGGGAGGGAGGGGGCTGGGGGTTGGGGAGAGAGAGCACACAGTAGTGACAAACTGTTAAATGGGATCGAGAAAATAAACACTAAGTGTGTGTGTGTGTGTGTGTGTGTGTGTGTGTGTGTGTGTGTGCTTGGGGGATGGGAGGAGGGGTTGGGGGAGAGAAAGAGCGAGAGAAAATTAATTGTTCCATAAAAAATGAAAAAGGGATCTGTGTGACCGTTGTCCATGTCCCTGTTGGAGCCCCACAAATAAAGAAAAAGATATTGTTCTCATATTTTTCTTTCAGTCAATGACAGTGGGTTTACTTCCTTCCTTGCCTTCTTTTCCGTCCTACCCCCCCCCCCCCCCCCCCCCACCCCCCCCCCCCCCCCCCCATTTTTTTTTTTTTTTTTGGCCATCTGTTCCATCTTCTCCATGTTCCCCTTCCTTTCCCCTGCCCACATACGGATTTTTGTTTTTTTCCCTAGGGGAGTTTTGCAGCTGTCTTCAAAAGGCCAGCTGCGTCTGACTAGATGGTTTTTTTTTTTCCAGATTCTCCCGTTTTCCATCTCACCCCATGGTGCCAAGTTGGGGCAACTCATCTGGGGTCAGACTTTGGTTGGGTGCTATAGGCGGCTAACCATTTTCTCCCCTGACTTCCACCTACTATTCACTTCCCTTGGATTTTCCCTTTTAATAATAATGATGATAATGAATACTTATATAGCGCCTATTCTCGGCAAGAGACCAAGCTCTAAGCGCTTTACAATCCACACTCGTTTACACGCGGGCTGCCTGCCTGGGTAGTGCCGACTGAAGAGCTGCCAGCTGGCGCTTCATTCAGTCATTTCCCGTGTCATCCAGTCAGTATCGTTCAATATAGTTCGCTCAGTTTTCTTACTTCCTCCATTCTTTCAATCTCTCACGCAGGGTGCATGCTATGTGTAACGTGTCATCCATACCAACGGCCAAACTGGCCTTCTCTTCCGAAAGTTGGTGATGGGATTTTACGTGTGTGCAAGATGTTATGCGTGCGTTCACACACGGAACCTCGGTTTATAGTCTCATTCGAAGGACTGTATGGGGAATGGAGTCAGAACCAATGTTAACTCTGAGGGAAAAATCCTCCTGTACCGAAATTCAAACCCGTAAGCTCAGGATCACGAGTCCGGCGCTCTACCAACTGAGCTACTCCGGCCCCCAACTGAGCTATTCCGGCCCCCACTTAAGCTGACTTTGTAACTGAAATTGAAGTGTTTGTTTTTTGCCTTCAATTGTTCAGCATTTTCTACCATTTCCTAGTGACGAACTAAAGTGGAGACTGATAATTATGGCAGATATATTCATGCTAGAGTAATCCTTTGTCGGCCGAGATCTAACACATTTATTGAAACCCAGTAAGTTTTATATTGTGGGCTCCTCGACTTCCTAGGCCAGCCCAGCACAGGATCAAGATTGCACTCTACCACGTGGCCAAGCAGACCACAAACAGATCAGCCAGCCTAAAGTGAAGGTGAACCAGTCACCAACAACCAGACAGGGATCTACACTCCTCCCAAACACCACCAAAGTTCTAATATTCCAAGTGGACAACAAATCAGCACAATAAGAACATACCCTTGCTTTATGATGAGATAACGTAGGGAAAAGTCCATCCAAACACCAATCTGACTTAAGTTCCACTGATTTGTGTATTTTACTCTTGTATACATGAGTAAAACTGGGGAGTGAAAGTATACTTAACTTTGCGTCAGTTACTTGTTCATACATTTATTTGTTCATGTTTGAACTCATCTCTTACTCTGTCACTCGATACAAACACTGAACAGTACACAAGCCCAAGGAGAATTATTCTTGAGCTATGCTCGAGTATTTTAACAGTCTCAAGAAAAAAAAATTTTCTTTCCATGACTAGTACCAGAAAACTTCGCTTTCCATCACTAGTAAGAAAAAAGGTGGGTGGAGGTAACATTTAAATACACAAACTGTTATATCTCTAATAGAGAAAACATTCCAAGTCATTTCCCTGTTGGACACATCTACACCCCCCAAACCATCATAAACAAAAAGTTTTTTCTTTGTTCATGACCATAACCTATAACCTCAGAACCCCACTCTTCTTTCCCTTTCTCTTCAAATATTTTGAGGCAAAAAAAAAAAAAAAAAAAAGAGAGAGAGATGTTTAATTGAAATCAGAGAGAAAGTTCATTTTTTTAAGTGCAGATTGTTTTTTTTTTCTCCTGGTACAAAATTCTATTTTTGTGCATAGTGGCTCCAGATTGAGATAAAGAGATCTAAAATATGCTGCAACTAAATCCATTTGTCACATAGATAAGAGATCTCTTCAACGAGCTCCAGATTGTTTTCAGTTACAATAGGAGGTGCCCTGGCAGCTAACCTCTACCCCCCCCCCCCCCCCCCCCCCCCCACACCCACCACACACACACACACACTTAAAAAAAGAAAAAAAAAAAGATACTGTCAGACCAAGACAAAAAGTCAGTGTTCTATACCTATTATGTGCTATCAGCATGTAGATATTGTGCTTGGTCAATACAGAAATGATATACTTATTCCCAATATTTATCCTTTTTACTGCATGAAGTATATTTTTTTTTGGAAGAAGTATGTGAAGAGGGAAAGAGATTTAAGCCAAAGAGTATGACAGATTTCTTAGTTTTAATCCAGTACTGGAATGTGCACATGGTGGAAACATGACATTCTACTTTAAGCTTCTGACACACTTTTGAACACAAAAGGTAAACTTTTTCCCCACATGTCCCTCTGGTGAATGTATAAACATCTGTGCCAAAGCTAACAGAACCCTAGGCCCTTTGGAAGAAATCTGAAAGTCTACTCTCAAAAGACCGAAGAGCTGGAATACAGGGCCTTGATTCACTCCACTGCTTAATTAATAATGCCATCAATGATTGCTGTCCCGACAGCAACACTCCTTTCTAATAAACAAGCTCAAACACCGAGTAGCCATGATGCCCTTAATCGAGAAGGAAACACCTCAAGCGTTAATGACATGTTCACAGACATGCAGTGGCTTTTGCTTGGGGAATTACAGCATGTCTCATGGCTTGCCACTTTACAAAATCAACCCCATATATGTGCCATCAACTTCAGCAACCCCTAGCCCACATGATATGTACACATGGCCAACTGCAAATTATGTCGGCAACACAATTAACAGATTTTGCTCTATTCAATTAAATATCAGAGTGTGATATTCTGATTCCACTCTGATAATGACCACATGTTCAGCAAACATTACCCATGCAGGAGACCAAGAGCTTTCAGTGTTTACCATGGGAAAGAACTTCCTGCTGTCAGGACCATCCATGTTACAACTCAAAATGCTGTTGGTGCCAAGACTAATGACAGCTGAAACATGTGCCATTATCTAGAGTCCAATGATAAATCTAGAGGTGGTGCATATGGGTAAAGCTTTAAACAAAACGCAAAAACAAAAAAAAATAAATTGAGAAAGTAAAAATAATCGCATTTCACTTGGATTGACTTAAAGAGTAGGGGTTGCCAAACTGACAGCGTGTGATCTGGACTAGCGTGAGTAAGGTTTGTCTTGAAACCTCAGCCCTCCTGTAGTAGGAAACAACCACACACGCCAGTGCTAACATATTTCCTGCTGCATCAGTAACTGCTAAACCTTTTACCAGAACTGAGACAGCTCCATCCTGCCCTCAGATACAGTCCGGTCTCCCCTCCTGCCACACTTTTCACAGTGCTGAATCAAACCCAGTGAAACCTCTTCTCCCATGCTATGCTTATTCTGAATCTTATGATTATCAACTGACATTGACAGCTGGGTGTTGTTAGAATAAAACATCTGAATCCTCAAACACTCTTCGAGATGCAAAACGACAAAGCCTCATTACAGGCAGCACCCAGTGCTTGCAGTGGTAAGATCCATGAGATTGCATCTCAGAGCTTCAGATTGTCAAAAAAAAAATTATCATGGCACACATGTCCTCTGGAAGTTTAAATTGAGGGGACACAAAACTCAAGCTTTCAGAACCAATCATTAACAGTAAACATTATGAATGTAACTGTGCTTTCACCTAGGACACTTTATATATATATATATATATATATATATATATATATATATATATATATGACTATTTAGCACTGTGTACAGTGCAGGTGTGCGTGCATGTGTGGAGACTGGGGGGAGCAGAGAAACTGAGAATGGCATTCTTTGAGAGACAAATCAATGGCGTAGTAGGGGATGGGGTGATTTGTATAGATCTGTGTTGCTTCTTTTAGATTTCCCAACTGTGATGTCTCATTTCCTTTAACATGCTCAGTTCACCAGTTTGTGGTACTACCAGTCTCCGGTTCACATTCGGCAGCACACTTGTCGGATGCACGCGCAATTCATTTTCGAGTGAGAGGGACAATTGCAAAGGGACGCCACTCCATTCTTCCTCCTGAACTATTCGGGCTGGTTTCGATTCCAAATCGCCTGATCCCTCACACCTCAGATCTAACTTGTGAAGACAGGCACGATTTTTCGCTTCTGATCCTCTACAAGACTGACTAAGAGAGGAAAGGACCAGTTCCTACGACTATAACCCAGGTGTGCGAGACGGCCTTGCACGCGAGCATGATAGTGTGGTGTGCCATTCACAAATCGCGGGCGCGCCGATAATCTGAAACTCGGGTATCTCGTAGGCTACTTACGTCATGTTTGCAAACTCTGTTCAAGTCTAAAATTCCTTGTTCAAGGTGTGGTTTCACAGCTTGCAACACTGACGGTCTCCGCTTAGCCTTCAACATCATTTTGTCACTGCCGACTGCAGGGTACAAGCAAACAATAGTATGCCCAAAGAACGCAATGCGTGTGGAGCCGATATTAGCGACAAGGCAAAGGGACGCTATTCCATTCTTCACAGAAACAACACGTCACTTGTTTCGATTCCAAATCGGTCACATGCTGAACGTTTACAGCTTGGAATATAACGCGGTGACATTGATGGGCCCCAACTGATCGATTTTTGATGCTCCACAAAACTGAGCAGGGAGGGGGCCGATTCCCATTCCTCGTGATGCATCATTAGTTACTAAATTCCATGCGACACTGTTGCCGGGCGTGCTGCTGTATAGTCTACATGCGCGAGCCGCTGCTGCCAAGGTAAACCTTCCATACATAAACTCTTTCAATCTCACACTTCAGCGTATCCTTTTAGACTACCCTTCTTGCCGAACTAAATCACTATTCTGTCCTGTCACGACTTGTCTTGAATCATCCAGCAACGCCCGACTAGATAGGCTAAGCCTATAAACTGCAGCGCCTATAAGCCACCACTGTGACAGCCCGCCACGGGATATCCCTGATGCACGGGTTTTTACCATGACGGTACCATGCCCCTCATGACGGAAGCGCCAAGTCAAAAAAAAAAAAATAGAAGAAAAAGAAACACTCGAGGGTGACTGGGGAGGACCCAGAGAAGCACTGTCTTCACCTGCCTTTAGAGCAGTCCTTGCACCACCCTTGGAGGCCTGCGCTGTGCCAACGATGGGTACAGGCACGCGCAGGACACTCCATTAAGATATCAAGGGACATAACTGCTCCAGAACAGAGGTAAATCAGACTACAGGATGCAACTCATAACAGCCTTAAAGTACATACATATATGGGTGTACCAGCCCGTATTTCATGACATATACATAAATATATATATATATATATACATATATAACGAAAACTCTTGTTTGTTCTTTTCACCGAGATTGGTACCGAGTGCTGCATGGCTCTTCAAGAACACCTCGCTAATCGGACCCAATCAGACGCAACCGGATTCAGTCGGACCAAAGACAGTTCGCCCTCCGTAGGGAGTACCCTCTTTGGTCGGACCCAGTCGGATCGCGAAAGCACACACTGGGCCTACTATGCCCTGTCTATGTTGTTAACTGGGATTGCTTTCACGAAAAAAAAATCGTAATAAGTAGGCCTAAACTTGCATCACTGATTTGACTTTTTTTCAGTATAAGCTTTACCTGGTGTGTGTGTGTGTGTGTGTGTGTGTGTGTTGTGTACGTGTACGTGTGTGTGTGCGTGTACGTGTGTGTGTGTTGTGTACGTGTGTGTGTGTGTGTGTGTGTGAGCGCGCGCGCGCGCGCGCGTGCGTGTGTGTGAGTACGCGCGTGAGAGAGAGAGAGAGAGACTTTTAAAAAAAAAAAATCAACATAAACTGCATGTCACGTCTCGTCACTAGATCGGACAACGAAAAAGCCATAACTAAAGCCGCCAGATCTATATTCCAGAGAGCAGACTCGCCCAAGGCTATGTGCATGCCATTTCCAAACTGAACGCTATGTGTGCACTGTCTCCAAACCCAACGCCATCATCTGAAGGAAAGCTGGAGTCTCACTGATACCATTTTTGGTCATGGACAGAAGATGAATTAGATTTGAAGGCGAAGACAGCTCTGGATACTATGGCCTACAGCTGACAATATCAAAAGACAAATACAAGTGGGACGGATTTCTGCAATGATTAAAGAACGGTGCTCAGTCAGCGAATCGCATTGTAAAAACCGTTACGAGCTGAAAACCACGGCGACTGCCCATTCTCATTCACGAACTTCACTGCCATGAGAAAGCACCCAAAGTTATCAAAAGAGCAAATCAATAGGCATGGCAACGTTAGACTGGCACCAACACCCACACCTACAGAAACACAGATGCCTGGGTGGCAATGGATTCATGTCAGAGAAAACGAAAGGTCTTCTGCCTCATGGATCAGGGTTTTCTGAGGGAAAATGCAGAGACCTCAGCTGACGGCCTGCTCACTCGACACCTGATTGTGGGGGAAAACAAACAACTGAAAATTATGCCCCTCAGCTGCAGGGATTTTCTTCCAGACATACACAGCAATTGTACACGAGACTGCCAGCGCCGCTGCCACACTTCTCTGTAACTGCTAGTGCGCCAGATTAAGTACCATTATTTGTCATTCACTTTGTTTTATCATTTGCTTTCCGTTTATCATCTCCCCTCCCCCTCCTTATAGCTGTCGAGCCAGAGCCGAGTGAGGTTTATAATTTTCTTATTCATAACCTTCCACGCTAGAGACAATATTGGGGGGGGGGGGGGGGGGGGGGGGGGGTGTGATATGTAATTAATCTGTTACTGATCGTATGCTCTGATGTGTTGCACGGGTAACAATTTGTTACGATTATCGACAATTTGTTACGGTGATGCTACGAGATGATCGCAAGTTACCAAGGCGAGTGTATGTAGGCCTGTTTACTGTACCTGCACTGTGAATGCACGCTCTTGTTATGTTTTGTGTGCGCACGCATGTGTGGACTCGCGCACAAAAAATCCTGACAGTGTACGAGTACGCTTCAAGCACAGCGTTTATACAACAGAATCAGGGGAATACCTCTGTGCGTGTGTGTGGATTGTGTCGGGGTTTTTCATTCACAGCTTTAAACAGGGCAAGAAGTTTGAACTTTTTCACAAGCCAACCGGGCCAGTGCAGCATTCCTTTGCCCGATGTTTGCAAGGTATTTGGCACTGCGCTTTTTTTTTTTTTTTTTTTTCCAAGTAACAAACATTGAAATTGAAAGCACAGTGAGTTCAACAGTTTTGCAGGAAATCCCTCCCACCTAGCTCTTTTCGCGTAAGTGTGATTGGTAGATCCCCTAACGCCTACCCCCCCCCCCCCCCCCCCCCCCCCCAATCCATATCATGCGTAGATGACGGCGCCTTCAACGGTAGTTTCTTGCCATTCACTCCCCCCCCCCCCCCCCCTCTCTCCCTCCCTCCCTCTCTCTCTTCTCTCCATACTCTATCGTTTCGAAACTTTTGTTTTTGGAGATTGTACATCATGTTTTTGGTATGAAGATTTCAATGGCGAAGTTAAAGATCTGACAATGCATTTTGATTTGAGGATAAGCGATCCGACACCATCGTCTGCTGTAGGCCCTAAAAGCTGCTGTATTACAACGGTCAGCGGGATTATAGTTTCGGGTTCACGTGCATCCAATGTGAATAGCTGTGGGCCATGTCAGATTAAAGTTGAAGCATCAACTTTTCAAAAATTGTCGATCGGTGCGGACAGCAAACTTTAGCGGAGTCGCCTGACGGGTGATTCGGTTTTGAACTCGACTCGCCCACCTGCATTTGCGTTTCCTTGGGCGACCAAGCGACTAAATTTGACCAGTTCTGGTAGGCCTGCAGGTCCGCTGGACATCACATACACAAGTTACAACTGTTGAACGACAGCGGCTGGATGCTACTGCGAATACACAATACCATGTTATAGGACAAGACGGGTCGACCTCGCTCGATTCAAAGCAAGCCACAGCATTTGAGTGGTTTTGTTCACGTTATTCATTATTTCATTACAGCATGAAGCACATCCAGAAGAGAGAGAGAGAGAGAGAGAGAGAGAGAGAGAAGAACGAACGAACGAACGAAATTTTATTTTACCAGGGTAATGAGATAAGCAAAGTGTACATGCTTTTTTCCACCCAGCCCTGGGGAAAACAGAAAAAAAAAAGAGAGAGAAAAAAAAATTGCAAAACCTGGAAGTCATTATAGCAACTACAGGGAAAAAAGCTGAATACACACAAATCCATAATTAAACGAGAGAGAGAGAGAGAGAGAGAGAGAGAGAGAGAGAGAGAGAGAGAGAGAATATTTACGAAAGAGATGAACTGTAATAATTCAAAACATGCAGACAAACACACACTATTGGGTGTATGTTCATGGCATGCGCGCACACGCCCACACAAAACACAGAGAGAGAGAAAGAGAGAGAGAGAGAGAGAGACTGAACAAGAACCAATGCTTGAATGCGCCTCTTTGGGAAAGAGGATGGGAATAAGGGGTGATGGTTTGTTTCAAAACATTTCATTATTTGAGAACTGGATGTTAAGCAGTTCCTCTGTGTTCCTTAATTCCGTTGGATAAAGTCTTTCTCCAGTCTATCAACTCAGTTTCTTTATCAGAACCCCCCCCCTTCAGTCCAAACATCGACCGTGAACAATGCAGTGTCAACATGACGCGGAGACGAATGTAGCTTGACAGCCTGTCTGTGTCATCCCCTGTTCCGACACGGACAAGCTTACCTGTCTATCCTTTAGTTTTAAAAGCAAGTGTGGTGACAGTGCTTCTGGCGACACAGAGTACAAAGAGTAGAATTAGTAGTTACTAGCTCACACTACTAGCCCTGGCCTCGCGCATGTCCCTTTTAACATACTGATTTAGCACTGGGGTCTGGTCACACACACACACACACACACACACACACACACACTAAAGTCAAAATCACTGCCAATTCTCCCAAAATTTATGTTGTCCAGATCTCAATGTTTATATTTAACTTCTAATTTCTTGCGGTAATAAAGAGTTAAACAAAAAAAAATCCAAATGAATGATGTTATCAATAACAACGAGGTGAAGGCTATCAATGTGAGCAATATATTCTCTGCGATTGCTTGTGCACGCGGCCAACGCGCGCGCACGCCGTTTTCAGTTTGCCGTCACCACGGTATAGTAGCCAAGGTGTGGGTTTGTCTACAACATGGCATCAGGAGGGAAAGCGGAGGGGGGGGGGGGGGGGGGGGGGGGGGAGACATGACCAGGCCTGGCACCAGACGGCACTGCTCCAGCCTTAACCTAGTCTACAAGACAGGCGACCATTCCGTCCGAGTTTAGCGTCAATGATCGATTGGCGCTCATCAGGTGCCTGCAATCAAGATGAAACTCTATCCAGCGCACCATGCTGTGGTCGGATAGCGTGTGCACAGACTCAGGCTCTATAATGCTGTGCCAGTGCCACTGCCGATGGTGCCGAGGTGGGACACAAGGGACCGCCGCTGTCTTGATGCTGAACAGCGCCTTGAGCGAGACGCACGTTACCTAGATCTTCGATACGAAAAAGCATGGCAAGGCGGGGCGCTTTAAGAGCAGGGCTTTGGGCGGCTGGGCCTGGGACGATCGGTTGATGACGGGGGGAGACACGGCTATGCTATGCACAGCAGCCATGTGTGAAGCGATAGCTATCTATGCGACGTGTTGAAGCGATAGTCTGCGACGTTTCAGTCGGAAGTCGGGTATTATAGCGGCCGCGGGAAGAGGGAAAGAAATGCTAGTCCACTTCTGTTGAAAACGGATCTTCCCCCGTTTTCACAGTTGTTGGCTCTTCTATTTACTTATTACTCCCATCATATTGCCCTCACAACTACAAATCAATGCGCTTTACAGTTTGTGTCAGGCGGGTGGTCCCCCCCCCCCCCCCCCCCCCCCCCCTGTGAATAAAGAAAATGTCCCGGGTTATCCCCCCCTCCCTTCCTCCCCCCCCCCCGCTCCTCTGCTTCCCCATTATTTTGGGAGGAGGGGACAATCCTCCCCAACCTCCGCATCTACCCCCCCCCCCCCCCCCCCCCCCGCCCTTCCACGCCCACATTGTGGGAGATGACTGCCCTCTCCGCGCATTTACAGCAGTTTGAAAAAACCCTCCCCTCATCAAACGGCCCTGCATGTGACAGGAGAAAGGTCGGGAGGTGGTGGGGGTGGGCGCGTATCAAACAGTTTCAGTGCTTGTGTGTATATGTATGTGAGTGTGTATGTGCGCGCGAGTGCGCCCGCGCAGTCCCCTTTATCCTTTAGAATCATGACACTGTCCAGGGCAGTACTGCTTGCTCCCCGGCCAAATAAAGCCCTGCCTGGGACTCAGTGGTACTTGGCCATATTGGGCCTTAGATCTAGCGGCGTTGTTTACATATGACGGCGTGGTACTTGGCCATATTGGGCTCAGATCTAGCGGCGTTGTTTACATATGACCGCGTGGTACTTGGCCATATTGGGCCTTAGATCTAGCGGCGTTGTTTACATATGACCGCGTGGTACTTGGCCATATTGGGCCTCGATCTAGCGGCGTTGTTTACATATGACGGTCTGGGACTCGGTGGTACTTGGCCACATTGGGCCTTAGACCTAACGGCGTTTACACATGACGGCCTGGGACTGAGTGGTACTTGGCCATATTGGGTCTTAGATCTAGCGGCGTTGTTTACACATGATGGTCTAGGCCTCAGTGGTACATACCCTATTGGGCCTTAAACCTAACGGCGTTGTTTACACATATGGTCTAGGCCTCAGTGGTACATACCCTATTGGGCCTTAAACCTAACGGCGTTGTTTACACATATGGTCTAGGCCTCAGTGGTACATACCCTATTGGGCCTTAAACCTAACGGCGTTGTTTACACATGATGGTCTAGGCCTCAGTGGTACATACCCTATTGGGCCTTAAACCTAACGGCGTTGTTTACACATGATGGTCTAGGCCTCAGTGGTACATACCCTATTGGGCCTTAAACCTAACGGCGTTGTTTACACATGACGGCAAGCCAGGCCTGCATACGCGGTTTCCCATGGAGAGTCATGTCAAGCTGGTACAACAAGTCCTCAGGTCTTGTGGTCTGACGGGTAGTTCTGGTGTGAGGATTTCAGAGTGGCCTTGCGTATACAAACAGGTCTTTAAATTCCTTCATAAGGGTGCGTATCTTCGGGCACCCGACTCTTTGTGCCCCTTTATGTACCCGTGTCTCTATGTCCTCCCCCCATCTCTGTGCCCCCATCTCCTTGGCTACCGTCTCTATGTGCCGGCATCTCTGTGTGTCCAACGTTCGTGTTGGCGCACGTCTCTTTGTGCACTCGCCTCCTTCATCCTCCGTCTCTTCGTCTGCCCGCTCTACGTTTGTTCGTTCGTTCCTTCACGTTTTATGTATATTATCCTAGTGGGATTTTTGATGATAAAGTGAAAGAGAGTGGGTATGTCTGACGGTGTGTCAGAAAGCAAGCAAACAAGCGCGCGTCTGTGTTTGTATACGCGCGCGCGCGCGCGTATGTGTGTGTGTGTGTGTGTGTGTGTGTGTGTGTGAGTAAGTGAGTGCGCACACGTGAGCGTGTAAAGTGTGTATGTGCGCCCGTGTGTGTTTGTGTGCATTACTGTTTGTGTGTGTCTGTTGTGTGTGAGCGCGCGCATAGTTAGTTAGTTAGTTCTTCAATTTAACGTCTGTTCACTTAAAGTGATATTAGACAAGAGCGCGCGCATGTGCATGTAAATGTGTGTGTATGCTTGTGCGTACGTGTGTGTGTGTTTGAGATGGCAAGATAAGTGATGTGTGTGTGTATGTGCGTCTATAATTATACCCGCGCTTGTGTGTGTGTGTGTGTGTGTGTGAGAGAGAGAGAGAGAGAGAGAGAGAGAGAGAGAGAGAGAGAGAGAGAGCCTGTAGTAGAGTATGTGTGTGTCTGTATGTGTTCTTGTGTCTTCATTACATGTAACCGCTCGTGTGTGGGGGGTGAAGAAATGCAAGTGTGTCTATGGAATGCCGCGCGCTGAAGTATGTCTTTGTCTCTGAGAGAGAGAGAGAGAGAGAGTGTGTGTGTGTGTGTGTGTGTGTGTGTGCGCGCGCGCTCGCAGACGACACACGCACACACATGTGTTTATTCTGGAAGTCCACCGGTTAAGTGTAATGACTGACCAAACAGATTATTGAGAGAAAGTAATGATAATTGATTATCTACAGAGAATTGTGGGTAACGTGAACGCGCATACACTATAAACAGTGCTTTCAGGAAAAGAAAAGAAAAAGAAAAAAAAAAGAAGAAGAGAGAGCCTATTGAACTCGTCATTAAAGTATCAACGACATGCAAACACAGCCGTATATCCTGAAAAATACGCTTTCCGCCGTGTTGCAGAAAGTCTCTTTTCGCTGTGAATACAGGAACAATAAAGGAGAAGACG
Source organism: Conus betulinus (assembly GCA_016801955.1). Classification (NCBI taxonomy): domain Eukaryota; kingdom Metazoa; phylum Mollusca; class Gastropoda; order Neogastropoda; family Conidae; genus Conus; species Conus betulinus. The sequence goes on along the minus strand of JADBJO010001346.1, from coordinate 223,636 downwards.
CTGCATCGTAAAACTTTCAACTGCTCCGCAGACACATTTTGTATTTCTGCAAAGATTTTGGGCAAAAATGATTTAGCTTGACCCTTAAAACAACAATGTGTCGATTTTTTTTTCATGTACGTTTCTGTTTTCGAGTCACTTAAGAAGCCCTTTTTAACATGCTTGCTTAAATAAAGAATGAACAACTGGGATTGTGTGTGACACTGCAATGAGGAATGGTGTGTGTGTGTGTGTGTGTGTGTGTGTGTGTGTGTGTGTGTGTGTGTGTGTGTGTGTGTGTGTGTGTGTTGAGCGGCCATTACAAATGGGGTTGTCGGTTTGATAATAAGTTGTTGTCGTGAAGAATATAATATTTATATACGCTCTTGAGAAGACTATTGGGCGAATTCCAGACAATTCTTTAATACCAAACTCGACTAGGTTTATTTTCCTGCAGATAACAAAGAAACGGCATGAAAGATTGTAAGTACGCAAGTGGTCAGGCAACATTAAAATAATGACAACACACACGCAATCGTGAAAAAAAATAACTCACGTCGGCGCTTTCTGGATAGTTGATTATCCCTACTTAACTACCAACCGTGATTGTTGTTTTGTTTTTTCTGTAGCTCCATGTACCTCGAATACTGATTTCAATGGATTCATCGGGTTTTCTCGCCCCTTCACGGGCAGCCCGATCAGCCCACTCAATACTGGAGATCCCGCAGTGTGACAGAATCCAGCAGCATTCCACTGTCGTGCCTCTTGGCATATGGAGATGTATAAGGTGCTTTAGTTCAGGGATAATCTCAGCCCGATCATTTACAACGGCTGATTCAACAACAAGTCACTTAGCTATTCTCGTAATAGAACAGATTTAGAGTTTGCACAGGGAAAAAAAAGCACTGTTTACACTAAGCAGGCTACAAGAAAGTTAAGCGCCATTAATGCTGCCCCCCCCCCCCCCCCCCCCCCCCCCCCCCCTTTACCACCCCCCCACCACCAGGGGGGCACCCTCCCAGCTTTAAATTAGAAAGCCCCTTTCCGATTGAAAAGCTGTCTCAACTCTCGGAGACAGGGAAACAAAACCACGTCCAATTCTGTCAATAAACACGATCCATTCGTGAAAACTGTTATATGACGACCTGGATAATCAC
>JADBJO010001346.1:210000-217500 GCA_016801955.1 Conus betulinus | reverse complement strand
TACCACACATCTCAGACTGTGTGAAGTACTTTATATGGACGGAACCTTTCGATCTTGTCCCCAGCCTTACAGCCAAGTTTTTACAATACTTAGAGACGTCCGGGGTGCATCGTACCATTAGTTCATGTACTGATGGCGATTAACGCCAGACTATAGCAAGAATCAAGCGAGAAGTTCGCCAAAGGACGCATCACAACCTGCGGCCCCGTGCTTGCCGAAGCAAGCGTGTCTTCGTAACTGAGCGCACGCGTATTTTGCTGCGGCATGGGAAAAATTTCCTTCGCCCAGAACAAGGTCATGTCGATGTGTCCAAGTGTCTTTGTGACCAAGTGTTGTGACCACGTGTCGTTGTGACCACTTTTGATCAGATCAAAAGGACAAGATCACAACGGCACTAGGTCACAATGACATATGGTCACGTCAACACGTGGTCACAACGACACGTGGTCACATCGGCATGTAGCCGTTGTGGACGGAGGAGTACTGAGCAGCGGCAAGCAGGGAGGGGGGTGGGCGGGGTATCGAGCAGGGGGGATAATAAGCGGATAAGTATCACACTGGTGGAGTATGGGGGGGGGGGGGGGGGGGGGGGGGGGGGGGGGGGGGCGGTACAGGTACACTCCTGCTCAAAGATAGGTTACAAAACAACAATGGGCACAGTCGTCCCAGCTGTTTTCTGTCGTACGTCTAAACGTAACGTCTGAAAGTAGTTTAATTATAACAGTTCAGGAAATCTTAAGTCTCCTTACATTTTTTTTTGGCAACGAAGTTGAACTTCTTCATTGACTGCGTTTTTATGAAAAACCGATGTGACGCGGTTTCTGTTATCGTAAATTTTGTTGAAATGATCCATGTTTCGCCATAATATATACCGAAGAATGGTCTCAGTGAAGTCTTTTTTTTCCTAAAAGTTCTGCAGCTCTATCTCTTCTAGATCTCTCTGCTCTCTCTGAGAAGAAATGCCTCAGATGTAAGAAAAAATCGCCTACAAGATAATATTGTCCTTTCCCAATACTTGACTGGCCCCGTGGGTTTCGAAATGCAACATTATGACCGTAACGATAAATCTTTTTAACCTTAGTACATCACTGAAGAGATAAGACGAGAACAATTAGAGAGAGAGTGGGAGGGAAAGAGAAGAGCAGAGAGAACAAGTTCTTCCATTAGAACAAAGTCAAATACAAGTTGGCAAAGATTTGAACTGCCGTCAAAAAAAAAGTATTTGTGTGGATTTTTATGTCTATTGGGGGGGGGGGGTCTAAAGCCATGGGGGGGGGGGGTTTGATTGAAAAATGTGGGGGAACACAAAATTAAGAAAATCGGCGCTATATTTAATTTGAAAACCTTTAACTACTCTTGTTTTGAGAGAATCATCATAATCCCTCTTAGATTCAGATCTAGATGTATTGCCTGCTCCTAGGCTTTCGTCCTCTGGATCGGAAAAACTTCAGGGAGACAAGGCAGTTGATTTGATGTGTGCTCTTGGCTGTGTGTGTGTGTGTGTGTGTTAACGATGTCGCCATGTGTGTGATGACAATTCCAACATGTTCGGTGTCATTACGTGACTGCGCGCGTGCGTGTGTGTAATGACAAACACACACACCACATTTGATTCACACATAACGACTGAGAACGGGCCTAAACATCAGGCTATTTTTTCTCGAAAGAACTGTTTGACAAAAATAAAGTTACATGCCTAAACGCTCCGCCTTGTAGGCGGAGCGTGTCAGTCTTTTTTTTTCGTGTCAGTCGATTTTTTTTATTCAAAGTTCTGAGCTCTCTCTCTCTCTCTCTCTCTCTCTCTCTCTCTCTCTCTCTCTGAGTCATTTTGCCTCAGATGTAAGAAAACCTCGCCTACAAGAAACACAGCTTCCTTTCCCAGGGGCGTGACTGGCCCGTGCGCAGGGTACGAAAGTGTGTGCAAAAGGGAAAACGTCTGTCCTGGAGGGAAAACAATGTACGACACGAAAAACCGTTCCACGAGAAACAGGACATTTTAAAGGGAAAACATGTACATGTATATATAAAACGCTGATCATTAAGTAGGGAGGAAAACAAGCGCAGGCTAACAATTCTTCCATCATTATAGTAATGACTTGGCAAAGATTTGAACTAGGAAAAAAAAAGGTGTATGTGTGTGTGTGTGTGTGGGGGGGGGGGGGGGGGGGGGTGACGATGAAAAATGTGGAACACAAATTAAGAAAATATATTATAAATATGTAAACCTTTGACTACGTGTTTGAGAGAACCATCATAATCCCTCTCGAAGGCAGATCTATATGTATTGCCTGCTCCTAGGCCTTTGTCCTCTGGATCGGACTCAACAGGGAGACAAGGCTGATTGTCTGTGCTCTTCTCTGTGTGTGTGTGTGTGTGTGTGTGTGTGTGTGTGTGATAACAATTCATATACATGTACGTGTGTGAGTGCGTGCGCGCGCGCGTGCGTGTGTGTAATGAAAACACCCTGCACCAGATTTGATTCACACATAACGAGTGAGAACGGGCAAATACGCATTCTCTACTTACTTTTGCCTTCGCTGCACATTTCAGACAAAAACAGAGTCTACAGCGCACACTCAAATTATTCAACGGGCGTCTACCCCAGGGTAAACTCCAGTCACAACAGTGCGATTGCTTGGTATTCACTAGTCGTTTTGCGCTTTTCGGACCGGGAGTAAAGCATTACAGTACCACCAAGTCATTCATTACTGTGTGCGTTTTTTTTTTTCCGTAGCAGAGAGCAGCCATCGTGCGCAGACAGGGTGCGTGCAAGGTTCTGTCCTGGGTCTGACACGAATCCGCTGGATCCGTTCCCCGTTCCACGAGAAACAGGACATTGAAATCCAACCACGAAGAACTGATCATTGCGTTATGCTGTCCCATCTTTAGAATATTTCCGTGTTCGCTTTCCTCCTAGAACAAAGGTTGTTTATCACAAAAAAAAAAAAAAAAAAAAGACAAACACAGTTGGATTGCACAGAGACCATGCTGTCAAGAAGTGCGAACAAGAAAGTATTAGCTTACACACACACACACACACACACACACACACACACACACACACACACACAATACAGATGATGCACAGTCAATGCTAACTAGTAACTCGGTTATAACAAAGCGACACTAGAAAATTTCGTATCCGAAGTGGGTCTCATCTCATATGGGAAATCTCAGATATAAGTGAGCAAAAATTAATTTGCCCTCGACTTTCTTGTAACCGGAGCCTTCTGTAGCTTGCCCATGCCATTTTTGTTCCATTGAGAGAGAGAGAGAGAGAGAGAGAGAGAGAGAGAGAGAGAGAGAGAGAACTCTGAACTCTTTCACATGCATAAAAAAAACACAAACATATTCACTGAGTTGAAAAATTTTTCTTTACCCAAGACCAGACGGCCCACTCTGTAAGACATTTATTGTAATCATGCACATGTAATGCTGGCTTTCAATGTTTATATAAAATGGAATAAAATGGACGTCGATACTCCCAAAGATCATTCGCCACTTTGACCTGTCTCCCAAGAGTGAATTTAGATCTGTTCACACATAGGATGACGTCATTCTAATTTCCAGGACGTCTCTCTACTTCCCAGGTCCACCAGATCCTCGTCGCCCACCACGTCCACCAGATCCACCGCGTCCACCACGTCCACGAGGTCCACCACGTCCACCAGGTCCACCACGTCCACCTGGTCCACCCCGCCCACGAGATCCACGACTTCGCTTGTTCACCAAATGCTGACCTTATCATCCAAGGTCAGAAACGTGATCACCTTCTGACCTTCCTCTTCGTCGCCAGGTGCAGGGATTGGGGCCGCTGAAAATGGACACGGACATCAGGAGGACAGAAGTTTTATTTTTCTCTCTTCTCTGCTTACGTAAGCTGATACTCCTGTGGACACTGTATAGACAGGCAATGATTAATCCTATCTACGCAATCAAAGGAGTGGGAGTTTTGTGTCTATATGGCTGGTTTTTTTTTTTTTTTCGATCCCGCAATTAAGGCAGTCATACTCCAGCTTCGGAGAAGGTGCATGCCATGTGTAACGTGTCATCCATACCAACGGCCAAACTGGCCTTCTCTTCCGAAAGTTGATGAAGGGATTTTACGTCTGTGCAGGATGTTATGCGTACGTTCACACACTGAATCTCAATTTATAGTCTTATTCGAAGGACTGTATGGAGTTAGAACCAATGTTAATTCCGAGGGGGAAATCCCCTATATCGAAACGGCCCGGCGGAGATTCGAACCCGCACCCCAGGATCACCAAGATTACGAGTCCGGCGCTCCACCAACCGAGCTATTCCGGCCCCCAGTGTGGAAGTGGAATCCTTTCGTTTCTTTGGTGATGTCGAGGACACAATGAACTACACAGTGTGGCCGGTTCATGATCACGAAGTGAAAATGAAACAGTTAACAGAATGCAAATGTGACGATGAAAGGGGAAGGGGGGGGGGGAGAAAAATCCCCAAATCTTGAACCATTTTGACCCCTACCCGAAGAAAAGAGGAAAACTACTACACCGATGACCAATCAATAACTGCTATTTTTCGATTTAAAAAAGAAAGGAAGAAAGAAAGAAAGAAAGAAAGAACAGCACTGCCTTGCCTTGCCCTCTCTCTCTCTCTCTCTCTCTCTCTCTCTCTCTCTCTCTCTCTCTCTCTCTCTCTCTCTCTCTCTCTCTCTCTCTCTCTCTTTTTTTTTTTTGAGCTGCGTGGAAAAAAAACATCAATGTCCTGCAATCAAACAAGTCATGTTTTGTGTTTTGCTGATATACTAATTTTTTTTGTTTGTTTGTTTGTTTGTTTGTTACATCAGTGTGAATATGAGAGAGAGAGAGAGAGAGAGAGAGAGAGAGAGAGAGAGAGAGAGAGAGAGAGGTCCTTTCTCCTTTGATGAAAGCAAGATCTGAGGACTCCCCCCCCCCCCTCTTCCCGCCCCTCCCCCCCCCCCCCCCCCCCCCCCCCCCCCTCTCTCTCCTCTCTCTCTCTCTCTCTCTCTCTCTCTCTCTCTCTCTCTTCTGATCTGTCTTCCTGCCCTGTCTACTCACACGGGGATTCGGTCTGGATGATATTGTCTGTTTGACATAATCTTCGCACACTTTCCGGCTGGTTGCCCACTTCGTCTTCAGTTAGCTGCTTGGTGCCGTTCAATTGCACTGGGTCCGCTGCCGTCGTCACATCGGTTCCCTGGCGGGCACAGAATGGTCTCTTCATCATCAGTATGTCATCGTCGTCGTGGTCATCATCGTTATCATCACTATACTCACATCGTCATTCTTCTTCTTCTTCTTCTTCTTTCTTCTTCTTCTTCTTCTTCTTCTTCTTCTTCTTGTCGTCGTTGTCGTTGTCGTAGTCGTTGTCGTAGTCGTCTCGTCGTCGTCTCGTCTTCGTCGTCTCGTCTTCATCTTCATCGTCGTCGTCGTCATCGTCGTCGTCGTCATTGTCGTCGTCGTCTTCTTTTCTTTCTTCTTCTTTCTTTCTTCTACTTTCCGTGGGAATTATTGGGGCACTATACTGAGAGTCCTCCCATGTCTCGTTTGTGTGCACTCATCATCATCATCATCATCATCACTGCCATGACCAACATCACAATAATCATTGTCATCATTATAATTCTATCTCTTTCATCGTTAATCTTTTACTATCATTGTCCATTGTACCCTAATCGTGAATTGTTGGGCTGCAGTGGTGACGGAAGGGTAAAGAAAGCAGAGTCCGGGATTTCCACAGCAATAGTCAGGTACAACGACAAAGTGTTGGAGGTAAGGAGGGGGGGGGGGAGGGGGTGTAACCCGTCGAATCCTTTATGTTCAGAAGTTTCGGTTTTGCCTCTGTGATGATGTCCAATTCTCCGCTTTCAGTATTTCAGTAATGATCACTTTGTTTGTTTGTTTGTTTGTTTTGAATGATGATTATTCGACATTTTTTTTTAATGATCATCTCTGGGTTTTATCATCTGTGTTAAAAAAATTTTTTGCTCAATAATCATCACTTCGGGTTTTTTGAATGATGATCACTTTTTTTTTTTTTAAAGTGATGATCACATGTGTGTGTGTGTGTGTGTGTGTGTGTGTGTGTGTGTGTGTGTGTGTGTGTGTGTTTAAAGATGATCACAGTTTGTGTCATGTTCATGACTTGTTGGAGATGAGACCACCCTACCTAAAAGAAACTAGTTTAAAAAAAGATTTGTGTATGCTAGTAATAGTTTTCTTCGTGAAAAAAAAGCCATGCTGGTCACGAAAAGAGCCATTACCCTCCAACGCTATACATGATCTTGGCATAGGCGATGGTTTTTCTCTACGCACTGAGGGATACTACGTGGTGAAGGCTGCTGTCGCCAGTGTGTCAAATCACTGGGCTTTGATGGCGATGTCAAAGTTTTGGGTCTGGGTATATAGGGCTTAAACTGGACGGAATCAAATCCGTGGGTTATAGCACAAACACCAGTCAGGCCTTTGGTAGACAACATACAGTCTCTCTCTCTCTCTCTCTCTCTCTCTCTCTCTCTCTCTCTCTCTCTCTCTCTCTCTCTCACACACACACACACACACACACACACACACACACACACACACACACACACACGCACGCACGCACCCACGCACGCTCACACACACACACACACACACACACACACACACACACACACACACACACTAAAGAAGAAAGAAAGAAGAGAGATAAAAAAAATAATAAAAACCAGACCTGCTGACACACTGTCGGGTAGCAAACAAAAAAACCAAAGGACAACAACCCACGACAGCCCACCATCGATGCATCAGAACTTCGCTTCCCTGACGAGCTTACAAAAAAAACAACCGCAACAAACAAGATGCAAAGCGTATAAACGTACTCCCAGTTTATCTTGAATACGCGTAGATATTCCATAAAGAAGAAAACCCATTTCGGGCCGTTATAGCCCTTAGTAACGGCTATTCTGGTGTAATAAAACATCGGGCATCATCCGTGACCCATAATGAACATACCTATACATTTTCAGAAAGATCGGCCCAGAAGTTTTTGTCTGGAGCGAGTGGAACACATTTTGACCACGGACAGACAGACAGACACACACACACACACACACACACACACACACACACACATTTGTTCCCATTGTAAAGCACTCCCTGTTCTATAAGAACTGGGAGTACAAAAACAGCGACAAGAAGAACAAAACCACGTACGTTTACTCTCCTTCTCTCCCCCACCACCGCGACAACACTGTCAACGCCAACACTGACACCACCACCACCACCACACAACCACCACCACCACCGGCACCGGCACCGCTGTCACCACCACCAACATCAACGATCACAACCTTACGTTTCTGTTGTTGACTTTGGTGGACACGGTTGAAAAATCCAGAGCAGCTGGCGAGGGGAGCACGAAACACGCCCTGCGCACTCTGATTACCGCCACCTGTGTGAACAGAATGGGAAGTGTTGCTGGGATCTGAAGACCAGAACAGCTGCTTTCCTCAGTAGAACGGCGATG
>JADBJO010001346.1:197500-200000 GCA_016801955.1 Conus betulinus | reverse complement strand
TATGTTGATAGAGCAATGACTCAGTATGGTACTTTATTACATAAAGCACATCAAACAGGGATACGAGGTCGTTTCTTTGAGATTTTAAAAGCATTCTTATCGGACAGAACCATGCGATTCAGTCTGCCTCTCCATAAAGAGCTAACATGGCGCCTTTTGTATTAATTGTCTAAGATTAAAAAAAAAAAAAAAAAAAGCTGTGGCGAGAAAAATGAGGGAGCGATCACTCTCCCATTGGGTACACACCCATGTCAGTAGTCTTTCAGCTTGGTAATACTCCATGTACAAGCCTGGATGATTAATTACAGTATTGTCGAAGCCATAGCATGATTGATATCAGGGAAAGGTTGTAAGAAGACAATAAACTGGATTGTTAGTTAAACTTTATCGAGGTTATAACCTGGATCATTATCAGCACTTTTACCACTGCCCGAAAGCACGAACGCTTTGCCAAGACCTTTGGCCGGAAGATTGCTCGCAGGTTTACCAAAATCCTAGCCTGAACAGTTAAAGCTTCGTCAAAGCCGTAGCTGGGATGATTACTTAATGTTGAAACATTAGTCCAAGCTTTATGAAGAGCATAGCCTACATGAATTGATTAGTTGACGCTTTACCAAGACCCTTATCCGGATTATTAGTTCAGGATTTACCAAGATCCTGTTTTCCGGATGTTGAGTTATGGCTCTGCACTGCAGGATGAATACTTATTCTTGTCGGTTGTTTTAGCGTCCCTATGGGGATTGGAGCCTTGCCGTGGTCGGAGGGCTTGCACGGTCCAGTGATCCCTTAGGCTCTGCTGACGGGGGCATCAATACTTGAATCGAGGGCTAGTGTTTGAAAACGCTACTACACCCATACATTCAAGTTGCTCACTGGCCTATGCACACGTGGTAGGAGCTGAATGTGTGTGATGTGTGTGTGTGTGTGTGTGTGTGTGTGTGTGTGAGAGGGAGGGAGAGAGAGAGAGAGAGAGAGAGAGAGAGAGAAGGGGAGGAAGAACTCTCTCTCTCTCGAGGAAGAACTCTCTCTCTCTCTCTCTCTCTCTCTCTCTCTCTCTCTCTCTCTCTCTCTCTCTCTCTCTCCACTGCACACACACACACACACACACACACACACACACACACACACACACACTGAAAACCTGATTGTGTTACACATTTTCGCCTCTTGCGGCGGATGCAGTTCGTGCATGAGCACAGGCTATGCATTACAGGTTGAAACAAACGCTTTTCAGCCCAATGAAGCCAATCAAGGGATTAACAGCGGAAATCTGGCCACCGAAGCGACCTAAAATCGCAAGGGTTTCCAAATCTCGTTTCCTGTACGCGAACAGAACTCCATATAATCCGTCCAGACTGGACAACGAGTTTTAATCTCTGTGTAACTGTGCGAGGAAAGCATGGAAAGGAAATCGTAATGTGCAGAGCCGCTTGTCACAGACACAAAATGGCTGGAATTCTGGAACTCTTTCGAGTTTGGAGACTAGGAGAGGTAGATTGAGGCTGAAAGGGTGGGGAAGGGGCAGCGTTTCAGAGAACTCTCTAGCGGCGAGCGAGGCTAGAAACTGGCGAGAGATCGCAAGGTATGTTGGGGGGCCTCTGGCATGCGAGAGAAAATGGTCGACTGTTGTAGTGTCCACTGATAGGCACATGAAAGTTGTGACGCCCTATAATTGGTGTGTGCGACACGATCAGAATGTCTGCCCTGCTGCGAAAAGACGAGCTCAGCTGAAGGGGCCATTTGACTGGTATTGCGGTCGTTTCTTTTGCTCCTCTCGTCTCTCGCGTTATCTTTAATGAAAAACTGAACTTTAAAAAATCACATCTAGTTCTTATAAAACTCCATGTCAGAAAGCAATGTGCATTCTGAAAATTTGGCATATACGGATTGGAGGGCTGATAAAACAAACAAACAAACAAAAAGCCAACTTATCTCCACCTTATAGGGCTGTGATCCACTTCAAACTGGACTAAGAGTGTATAGTATACGGCTCGGCCAGACATTCCTATTTGAAAACTCTAGATCCCATCCATCATCAAGGGCAGCAAGCGGCCATTTAGCTCGCATCTAATATCGGGACTGCTGTGCATGCTAGAAAAAGATGGTAGCACAGTGGACCCAGATTCAGTTTGATCCAGCTTACTTCATTACTAGCCCAGCCAGCCCTGAGGGGTCATATCAGGCTGTAGTCTCATCAAAAAGTCAATTCCCTACAATTCTTTTCGCTCCATTAAAACCGATTTTTTTTGTAAACTCGCCAAAATTACTCTAAAATGTTTCACCGAATGGCTTTGGATCAAATGAAAAATATCTGATCTATTTCAGGAATTAGAAAAATCACATATGGTGGGGCATCTCTCCACAAGGTTTTCATGGGGTCTGCTGTAAAGCGTTTGTGTGTGGCATCGTGTAATTCCCAATACGCCATGAGATCATATTTTATTTTGAGTGGTACATCACTTTGCACCATGGAGCTTCTTCGTCCTTTAAAAAATACGAG
>JADBJO010001346.1:182500-195000 GCA_016801955.1 Conus betulinus | reverse complement strand
CGCAGATCAAACACGGTGAGTGTCATCAAGCTGATGGAGGAGATGAGATGGGTGATCTCGCCTCACTTTTTCCCTGTTGTCGAAGTCCCGTTCGCTAGTGCAGGTAAAGGACCACTCCCAGATGAGAAAATTGATTTAGTTGGCTGGACTGCCTCCCGGGTAAACTTGAATGCTGATTTCTTCTTGTCCGCTGGTCGGCAAGGTCACTCTACTTCTTCCTGCGCGCAGCCTTCGCCCGCCCACGATCCACCATGCGCGTGCTTCAGTCTCGACAGTTTCTTGACACCATCAGCTAGTACGTGTGGTAGGAGGCAGTCACGGAGCCAATCAGACCAACAGGAAAGAGCGAATGCCTTCAATGTGCACAACACAAGTAAAGCATCGAAACACAAAGACGCTGATCATGTCCCCTCGTCCGGTTTGGTCTGATGAAGACCATAAACCGACAGAGGAAGAGAAAGATGGAACAGGCTAGATGGTTACAGGAAGTTAGAGCAGATTCGGCTGACAGAAAAATGAAGCATCAAGATCTATCCCACCAGAGAAACCGTAGGCGCATTTTAGTCGTCTCTCTCTCTCGACATGTATGACATGGCCCTTGGACTTCACTGCAAACGATATCGTTGAAGTCCGGTCGACTGCAGAGGTCATAAAACAGAGATACTTTCATGATAGAAATGCAAGGTAAATTATAAATGAATAGCCGTCGGCTCAGCTTTCAAGGTCATGCATGGACAGACCAGTCACCATGATTATGATGGCCAATGTGGCGGGTTCTGTTGTCCAAGTTTATTTTGTGTATCATCCAGCCGACTGCAGGGGCTCACTTGAGAGCTGTTGCCAAGTCAACATCGAGTCCAAATATGTCAATCAAAACATGAATGAGAAAAAAAAAAACTGCATTCCAATGTGCTGAAAAGGCTTAAAACCAGATCTGTCTGTAGTTTCACAAAGTCTAGGATGAAAAAAAAAAAGAGAGAGAATGCCTACCTCTAGTTTATTTGTCAAAAATCGCAGCTGGTGGAACATCTCTGTACAAGATTGTCATGGAGTCTGCTGTAAAAGGTTCATGTCCGACATTACGGAAGTCCAAGCACATCAGTCATGATGAAGAAATGAATGCAATGAGCGGTGTTTTCCATGGAGGCTCTCATCTTTGAAAAGAGGGGACTGTGTGTTAAAGGGCTAGTATGTCGATAACACCAAACCGTTGTTTGTATGTTGATCGCACAAAAGCGTTGTTCGTTTTCTGGCTACCAGTGGCAGATAGTTAAAAAATGTTTAAGGTTTGATAGTGAAAAGTGTATGAGATTTGGACGGATCGATAAGAGTGTATTATCGTTCGTGTGTTTCATTCCTCTTTTATTCATGGTTTTATGGCCCAGGCGACCGCAAAGGGCCATATTACAGCAGTCACAGTCACTTTCCGCATCTTTTTTTTTTCAAAATCACATGCATACGACTGTTTAAAACATCTTTTTAAAACACGCTAAAATTGCTGTTAAAATCTTTCCTAAGGAAAATATTAGACCAAATTTGAAAAAAAAATCTCTTTTTCGAGAACTAAAAAAAAAAAAAAAAAAAAAAAAAAATCACATCTTTATTCTTTCCAGATGTCTTTGACACGACTATGCACTGCGGGTTTCAGATCTGCCCTGGGAGGAAGATCTGCTCTGAGAGGAAGATGGTGTGGACACTTCTTTATCTGTGACATTGTGTTAGCCAAGATCTGCTCTGGGAGACCTCTGCACCCTCAAAGTCAAGACCTGCTCTTAGGAGCGGATTAGCCACCTCATCCACCTCAAAATGTCACCATGACCTGCAATCTTAGGGAGCGCGTTGGTTGGAACCATCAGATATCAGGAGGTGTTAAGGGGGGGGGGGGGGGGGGGGTGATAAGATTTTTAGGGTAGTTGAGGCAATGTCTTTCAGAGCAGACAGGAGAGACAGAAAGTGAGAGAAGAAGTCCATATGTCCGATCTGATAGACCATTTCCAGCACCGAGACCCAGGCTGTGAGTTCAGCATTGTATTATGGAGCCAGCAGGGAGGCTATGTTGAAAGGGTTCTTGTGCAGGAACATTGAGTGACAACCACAAGAAGCTGTGCGTCCTGACCTGGAACCCCCAGAGAATATTCATGACATTTTCTTTCAGCTGAACACAGTTTGGCACAGTGGGTCGTGTAATCCACGCCAGCGAGTGGATGGGCTCCACCCGGAAGAAGCGAGATCAAAGTATGTCTGCCGAATTAAAAAGAACCGATACAAGCGACTAGTTTGGCTGCATCGTAAAAGACGAAGAAACTGGGGAATTTTTTTTTTCATTTGTAAGGGACAAACATAATGATTAGTTAGATAAAGTTTGTATTCTTGAGGTTTTTGATTTCCCAAATATACATTGAGACGTGTTAGGACTGAAAGTAAGGATGGAGCAGAAATCTTTTGTTTTGTTTGTATGTTTGTTTGTTTGTTTTTTTTTTGTTTTATTTTGTGCTGTTTTTCTTATCTTTTTTTCTGCTTCAACAGTGCTGTTAGTTGTTTTATTATCATTTTTCTTCATTTCCCATCTATTATTATTACAATGATCATCATAGTTACTACTACTACTACTACTACTACTACTACTACTACTGTCGTGTTATTATCACTGCCATAAGAAGAAGCAGTACAATCAAAATTATTATCGTTAGTATCAATGTTAATGTTACTTCATAGCTTCAGCTGTTGCTGTATGCTTCAAATTTGTGTCAGATGATGGTATATTTATAGGAAAGCACAGAGCATCGATCCTTTCTTGAAGATGTTTCCTTGTTTCGTTGTGCAGTCTGCTTTGAATCCGCGTTTGTGCCAGAAATAAGTATTAGTTCTGTCAACAGCATTCATTCAGATTTGTGGCGTGTAGTTGTCCCACCAGGGGAGTAACCGTTGTCATTCTTGCTATTTCCTACTCCCACAGGAACACTACAGCAGCTGGCGCGCTAAGGCAGAAAGCTCACTCTGGCGGAAGCCACTGAATTTCACACAGTGACCATGAAATTCTACAAGACAGTAGCATGGTCCTGCACTTGTGTCTCACCCCTCAAAATCCCCCGTTGCACATGGGTAAACCTACCAGTGACGTGAGTCCCAACCATGTCAGTGACAGTCTAGTTACCACAGAGATCATATTAGGGTGGATCGATTCAAAGCTGTAGCCCAAATCATCAGCTCTCACAAGCATACCTGATTAGAACCTCAAGCCCCGAGACCGTTCTCGAGGTGGTCCTGAGGAGAGGCGAAGTTTCATTTACCGTTCAACACTCGCTAAGGATCAGATTTGGAACACATAATGCTGAAAAGAGGCTTAAGTGAATGGTTGAATACTGTTACCCACCACATACTTTACACTCGCCGAGTTATCCCCAAATTATATATATATATATATATATATATATATATAAAACCATTCTCCCTCTCATTATCTTCTATGTGTTTCAAATCTGACCCTGTATCGGTGCCGACACCGGGGGAGCATTTGCTGAGACAGAGACATTGCCCTGTGAGCAGTATGACGAAGACAAGGGACTCTACTCAGTATTGTGCTTGAATAGGAAGGTAGCTGCCATGTCATTGCTTGTTTGCGCCAACTGAGGATATACGCCACAAAATAAGTTTGGTCACCGTTTGCACAAGTTTGACACGAGATAAGTATATAACGCCAAACTACCACCCCCCCCCCCCCCCTCTCTCTCTCTCTCTCCCCTCCCCCCCCCCCCCCCCTTGAAACTCAGCTAGGCAAAATACTTTACATATCCATTTTGGGGGGTTAACTTAGCTTGCAGCTCAAAATCCTCTCTCCTAGATCTTATGTCCCAGATATGCCAAGGCCAACACCCCCCCCCCCCCCCACACACACACACACACATACACACACACACACGTACGCACGCACGCACGATCGCACACGCATGCACGCACGCACACATACACACATGCACAAACACACACACATATGCACACACACATACGCGCGTGCGCGCGCGCGCGCACACACACACACACACACACACACACACACACACACACACACACACACACACACACACACACACACACACACACACACACACGCACGCACTCGCCAAAAGACAACAATGTCAATGGTATGTTTTAATTTTCAAGCACATTAGGCATAAGTTGGATATCACGGATTTAACCAATATGCATTTCCAAAACACAAGTGGTGACAAACCACGTGGAAGGCTCTATACCATTTCAATCTCGTTTACAACACAATATAGGAACAGTTCTGTTTAGCACAAGATACACATACTACATATACACAGACACAGTCACACTTGCTCTATTGTACCTAACTATATGCGCGACACATTATCTCGCACAGCAACAACTATATCTCTAAATATCATGTTTCATATGATATTCCAGAAGCAAATATACGTTCCCATTACTTTCTACTAATGGTCATACCTTCCACACAGGCAGCCATATTGATGGGCGTCCATGTTTATAAATCTCTGACACGTCCCTTCCTTCCCACAACTTTCCACGTATGCACACACACACACACACACACACACTCTCTCTCTCTCTCTCTCTCTCTCTCTCTCTCTCTCTCTCTCTCTCTGTCAGCCATAGTGTTAACGGTGGGTGTCCATGGAAACAGAGAGAGACAGACAGACAGACAGACAGACAGCAGTCATGTTGATCTTTATTAAAGTTCATAGGAAAGGAAATGTTATTGAGACGAGGAAACTTCATGAAACAGGGAGAATAAAACAAGGGAGGCAATTTGGGCCCCTATGATAAAGCACTTACGTGCCTGTGCTTCCAGAACCAGCCTGCTCTGCAGAGATGCGGGGACACGAGCTAAAAAACAGCAAACAGGGACATAGAGGTGTGATATTTCGTTGTAATGTTCTGTGTGCTTTGTATGTGTACACCTCACCTTGGCAAATCGGTGCCGCAAGCAGCACAAGTTTGGAATTCAGGGCACGGGCCCGTCATGCCATGTTCCACCAAGGAGAGAGAAAGTTACCTCCCTTTGTTCGATTTTTTTTTTTTCTGAGAGTTGAGTGTCATTCAGAGGGTCACAGAGTTCAGTCAAGAATGTTTTGAAGGTCTGTGAGCCATTCCAGTGGAGTTTTCTGGGTCTTTTCTTCCTGGGGCTTTGTTGTTATTGGCACTGAAACGTTGTTCAGAGACTTTTCACTCTGGTTGCTAATTAATCTCGATGCAGCAAATCATCATGCGGACTGGCTAGTGCGCTCATCTGCCTAACGGGTCTGTGTCAAATTTCAGCGCAACGTTAACACTTCCACACGCTGTTTTCTTTTTTCTTCGGCGGAAGTACACAAAGATTGTAGGGGAGATAGTAACTTTTGAGCTGGCCATTATGTCGTACCACAAAGGGAGCGTATTGGGGCCCTGCATGTACAACGACACGGCGGAGAATACACTGTTAGCTCCCCTGTCTTCCTGCGGCATGATGCTAAAGGAGTTTGACTTTGACACCCCTGGAACGTGGATCAGAAATGAGGGGGAAATGGTGACCAGAGGACACACAGTGTGTGTGTGTGTGTGTGTGTGTGTGTGTGTGTGTGTGTGTGTGTGTGTGAAGGCGCACGCAGGACGTGGGTTAGATATTTGGGGATGCCAGATCTCTTTCCGTTTGTTTCATTTTCTGTGTATCTACCACCATTCAAAAACATAGACACAAAGCAAACACAGAATGAACAATTCCCTTTGTGTGTGTGTGATTTTGAAAAAAATCTATGTTTATGAGAGTTATTAGAGTGAGAGGAGAAACAAAAACGGAACGCACACACGCACACACGTGCGCGCGCGCGCGCGCGCACACACACACACACACACACACACACACACATACACACACACGCACGCACGCACGCATGCGCGCGCGCGCGCACACACACACACACACACACACACACACACACACACACACACACACACACACACACACACACAACGTGCGCAGGCACTCACGCGCGCGAGCGCGCACACACACACACATCACACACACACTCGTTATCTCCGCTATGATGATTCTCGGACTATGAAAGTCATCTGAGAGAACTTGTTTTGTTGACTTTTTAGTGTATATCATTTGTGTCATCTGAAGAAGTGGGGAGCTGGGTGGAGACTAGTATTGTTTCAGATCGGTAGGTTCGAGTCATTGAGCCTAACGTAACGAGCAGAAATCAAACAATAGACATAACCAACAGAAAACGATAAAGCGAGCAGTCAGGTGGACCTTCGTCACATTTGTAGGAAAGGAAATGTTTCAAGGGAGGGATGAAGGTAAAGGGCAAACAAACCAAACTGGGGGCAACACAGGTCATGATGGGGCCTATGGTGAAAGGTGGCATGCTGTGTTTTTTCAGCACAGATGTTGCGGACACGGAAGGAAGCTCCTTCACTGCTTTTGTTTAGTATACAGTACGTGTGCATCCCTGCCAGACAAATTGGTGCCGAACACAGCATAAGTGAGGAGCCATTGACATGTGCACGTCATTCATTGTGCCACCATGGGAAGCGAGAATTGCCTTCCTTGTTTGCTGTTTCAAGTGTTCACGAGAGGTTAAATTTCAGTTTCAGTTTCAGTTTTATCAAGGAGACGTCACTACGTGCGGACTGGTCCACACACGCTACACCACATCCGCTAAGTTCTAAGACCACACTACGCATGATTTTAAGCTGATGGATAAATGAATTGATATCGAAGATGAGAGATTTTAAGAAGAGGGCCTCGTGGCTACGACTTAGCAGAGGTCTGACCTATGCATTAGCCCAATGCGCTTAAAAAAATTTTTTTTTTAATTCTTTATGCAGCTTAGCGTCTGTGAGGCTTTTTTTTTCGTTATTGTTTCTGTTGTTGTCGCTGTTGTTGACATTTCATATTTTTCAGAGAATGTTTTCAACTCCTAATCCCTAATTCTAGTGTGACATTTTGGAGTGTCATTATATATATATATATATATATATATATATATATATATATATATATATATATATATATATGCTGGACAATTATATATATATATATATTTTTTTTCCCCAAAGTAGGAAAAACCATTTAGGAAAAAAATCAAGTGGAGTAGCCTGTGCAGTTATTCGCCCTTTCTTCTCCACATGTTGTCAATGGTGCGTTGACATCTCTTACTATGGATGCGAAGATTGACAGTACCTCTGCAGAAGGACGCGAGGATTGTGCCGTCAGCCACGACTTCAGGAGAGACACTGAGCGCAGGGCACTCATTCTGTCCTCGTCCCACTTCAAAGGGAGCATATTCAGCCTCTGCGTTGATAACGACGAGGCGGAGAACTACATATTGTTACTTCCCTTGCCGCGGGGCACTCATTCTGTCGTCGTCCCACTTCAAAGGGAGTATTTTCAGCCTCTGCGTTGATAACGACGAGACGAAGATCTACATACTGTCACTTTCCTTGCTTTGAGGAAAGAACTTCTGATTCAGCAGAATAGATGTGTGCTGCAGCTGAACTCTACAGAGAGGCTCACCCTAACAAGTTGTTAGCTAGACAGTCAGGTGCATGCTCATGCTGTTGTGTGTGTGACAAAGTCAACAGTCAGGGACTCATGGTCAGTCTCGCCGGGCCAGTAACATCAGTTACAGTAGAGGCCACTCAAATCGCCCTCCTAGACACAGAGGTTCAGGGCGGGGTAACTGTCGGTCAGGGACCTGCTTATCAGGGAAACCAGTTTTATCAGGCGCGTTCAACAAATTCAGGGACTCAGTCTCAAGAGATGCAGAACAACATGTAAGATCTTTCCCACTGTCAGGTAGAGGTAGGGGTCAAATAACTACACAAGAGACCAACAAAAGTCTTATTTGTACACGTTGCGGGGGTGTCGGTCATATCAGTCCAAACTGCCCTTCACCCGCAAATGTTCAGCCCCCATAGTAGGCCTTAGCATGCAGAGTTTTGATTTCCCCCGATGTAGAAGACTGTGTTACTTTGAGCAGTTTGTCACTGTATAATGGTCGTGTGAATGATACACCTTGTACTGTGTTGAGAAATACTGGTTGTACTACTACTGCTGGTGTGAAAAAGGTTAAACCTGAACAGTGCAATGGTCGTTGTCAAAAGTGTATAAATTTTGGTAGCAAGATTGAGACATTCCCACTTGCCATTGTGCCTTCACCTTTTTACACTGGTTTGCTGGAATGTTGTGTCATTGATAACCCAGTGGCAGATTTGATCCTTAGCAATTTGCCCGAGGTCAAGAATGAATCTGACCAGGTTTTGGCTCATCAGATTACATCAGTCATGACCAGGCAACAACAAAAAAAACTTGAGGATTGTACTAAGCCCCATTTGAAAACCACTCCACCCATGTCAGAGACAAAATCAGGTCAATCAAAGGGTAAACAGACCCCCCCCCCCCCCCCCCCCCCCCCCCCCCCCCCCCCAACAGGTTGATGCTTTGCCATCGGACTTTGACATTCTTTATGTGTCCCATCATGACATTGTAAACATGCGAGCATCAGATGTTACTTTGTAACCTGTTCACCGCCAGGCTAAAGAAGTTCCTGATTGTGAATCGCTTAGAAAAACTTTGTTAGGTGAAGGTAAACCCTTGTTTTTCTTGGACAAGGGTCTTTACCGTTATTCACTTGGTAAATTTTACACTGTACAGAAGCAACTATGTGTACCAAAACCTCTTCGTACAAATGTTTTGCATGTTGCTCATGATTCCATTGCTAGTGGACATTGTGGTTTTGCGAGAACAAAACATCGCATTTTATTTATTATTTCTATTGGCCTAAGTATTATGTGAATGTCCGTCAATATTTTCAGGTTTGTGATGTGTGTCAAAAGTAGATACAATAGACGTGCATGTGATCAGTGTGAAATTTCCTGTCAGTTCTGTATGTAGTGCTGACTTACAATTTGACAGGAATGTGTACAACGTGTCAGCTGTTGATATTACTAATGAAGATTCTGCTTTGCCTGTGTTGTGGACATTCATTTTCCTGATGGTGCCACTGTTGTGAAAAACTGTGATTCCGAACGGTGGAACTGTTTTTCTCATACTTTACATGGTGATTCAAAACAGGTGGACTGTTCATGGTGTACTTCCTTACCTGGATCTGACTGTTCCTCCAAGAGTGATGAACATGTGACAGCAGCGTCTGTGACCACCGAAGATGATGCACTCTTACTAATCTATCAATACTTTTGATGTTGAACAGTTGGTAGATTGAGTTATTTATGGTGCTGTTCGCTTTGTAGGGATTTTTCGTCTGAGGTGCCGGTCCTGCTGGCTGAGTGTACTGGAGGGAAAGTCTGAGGTGCCGGTCCTGCTGGCTGAGTTACTGGAGGGAAAGTCTGAGGTGCCGGTCCTGCTGGCTGAGTGTACTGGAGGGAAAGTCTGAGGTGCCGGTCCTGCTGGCTGAGTGTACTGGAGGGAAAGTCTGAGGTGCCGGTCCTGCTGGCTGAGTGTACTGGAGGGAAAGTCTGAGGTGCCGGTCCTGCTGGCTGAGTGTACTGGAGGGAAAGTCTGAGCTGTCCTTTCCCGTCCTGTGGTGTGGCAGTCTTCTTTGAGACCAGGACTCGCCTTTTCTCCCCAAGTGCCTTCTTCTTCAACAGCCAGTAGGCCCGCCTACCTCTTGAACAGCCGTGTCTCTCCCTGGTGTCTCCCCTCCCGACGGCTGACTGGTGCTCTACTTGTCGACTTCGTTCGCCTGTTCCCAGATCAGCTGTCTTCTTCTGCGCTCAGTCTCAGAAGTGGTATTGTGTGGACAGCCTTCAACACATCCGAAATTTGAGGTCAGACTGGTTTTGTGTGTGTGTGTGTGTGTGTGTGTGTGTGTGTGGTGTGTGTGTGTGTGTGTGTGTGTGTGTGTGTGTGTGTGTGTGTGTGTGTGTGTGTGTGTGCACCAAGTCAACCCCAGCCTGGACAGCAGCAGACCTGATCAGCGATGCGAATTCCAGCAGGATTGGATTCATATCTCAAAAGACTCGATGATAATTGTCTTTGAGAAAGTTAGAAATCTTTTTTTTTGTTGTTGGTAGTGCATTGTGTCATTAGTGATGCTATGAATTCTTTCGCCCCTTGTTATTGTATTGTGTCCCGAGTGACACTATGAATTCTTTTCCAGCCTAACAGGGAGTGTGTGTGTGTACACACAAATCAAATTAGCTCACAGCTACATGTTGATGTTGTTCATGTGCTATAAAAATGATTTTCCATCTCATTGTTTATTAAATGTACACACCTCGCTAAATTCCTGTTCGTGCTGTTATGTTGTAGGGTGGTGTGAGTGAGTGGAAAGAAAGTTGATAAAATGCACAAACAACTTACACGCCTTCAGACAACCAAAGACAGATTTAACAGATCTATTTACAAGCACCCGTCACACCACTCGGTGACAAGTGGAATTTGCATACTAAGCAAGACGACAGATTTAGTGTGTATGAAACGTTTCGTACGGTTCCTGACACAAAAACATATCTATTACTAAATTTGTATAGACATATGAAAATTATATTGACTGGCTTTAGGCTTGGTTTCTCAGAAAGCGCTGGGCATTATTACCGATATTGATTCAATAATGACCATTACTGAATCTGTCCACTGTGTAAAAACAGTAAAGAAGATGAGGTTCATTTTGTTTTCTGTTGCCCAGCACTTGGTAGCTTACGAGAACATACCTTCATGAAAAAAAAATCATAAATTTCCAAAGATGTTTCGACAAAGTTAACTTTTTGCATGTGTACATCAAAGAACCATGAAAATCTATCAGTTTTCTTGTACAAAGGGCTTCAGCTACGTCAAGTTGCTATCTCGTAAAACACTATTTCGAACCTTCCATTTTTGTATATACAAAAAAATTGAGTGAAATGATTGTTCAGTTGCTCCCCTTCATAAGGGGCATTGGCCTATACATGTGTAAAACTTTGACTTGAATCTCTCTCTCTCTCTCTCTCTCCTCTCTCTCTCTCTCTCTCTCTCTCTCTCTCTCTCTCTCTCTCTCTCTCTCTCTCTCTCTCTCTCCTCTCTCTCGTGCAAATGATTCGAGTTAAACACTTTAATCAATGTCAAGTTTCGGCACATTCAGCTTCAGCCCTATTCCCTTCCCCCATCCTCCCCCTCCCCCCTCTCGTTCCTCTGTCTGTCGTCTGTCTGTCTGTCTCTCTCTCTCTCTCTCTCTGCTCATCTCTCTCTCCTCCTCTCTTCCTCTCTCTCTCTCTCTCCTCTCCTCTCTCTCGTCGCCGTCATATGACTCGGAGTTCACCCTTTAATGCAAAGTGTCAATCTCCTATCTCTCATCCTCCTCTTCCTCTCTCTCGCTCTCCCGCTTCTCTCTCCATCCCTCGGCCTCTCTATCACTCCTCAGTTCAACCCTTCTCTCTCTCTCTTCCCTCATCCCCCCTAATGTCTCTCTTTCTCTCTCTCCCTCTCTCCCTCTCTTCAGCCCTCTCTCCCCTCCCGCATCCTCCTCTCATCTCCTCTCCTCTCTCTCCCTCGTCTCATATCTCCTCGCTCTCTCTCTTCTCTCTCTCTCCTTTTCTCTCATCCAGCTTCCCTCCTCTCCTCTCGCCTCTCCTCTCTCTCCTATCTCCTCTCAGCTCCTCTCTCTCTCCCGTCTCCCCCTCTCTCTCTCACTCCCTAATCTCTCTTCTCCCTCTCTCTCCTCCTCTCCTCGTTCTCCTCTCTCTCTCTCCCGCTCCTTTCTCCTTCCCTCTCTCTCTAGCTCTCTCCTCCTCCTTCTCTCTATTCTCTCCTCTTTCTCTCTTCTCTCTCTCCTCTCATCCCTCCTCCTCTTCCCCAGCTCCTCTCCTCCTCTCTCTCTGTCCTCCTCTCCCTCTCTCCCTCCTCTCTCTCTCCTCTCCTCTCTCTCTCTCTCCCAAGTCTCTCCTCTCTCTTTCTCTCTCTCTCTGTTTCGCTCTCTCTCTTCTCTCCCTCGGCAATTTCGTCTCATGTAAATACTTGAATAAGTAACAAAATTCCTTCCATTCTCTCTCTTCAACATATTCTCTCTTTTTCCCCATCTTCTGCATCTCTCTCTCTCCTCTCCTCTCTCTCTCCCTCTCTCTCTCTCTCTCTCTCTCTCCGTACTATCTCTCTCTCTCTCTGTCTTGTCTCGTCTGTCTCTCTCTGTCTCCTCTCTCTCTCGCCTCCCTCTCTCCTCCCTGTCTCTCTCCCTCCCAAGTTCAGCATTGAAACAGTATCAACATTCACTCATTTATCTCTCTCTCTGTCTCTCTCCTCTTCTCTCTCTCCTCTCTCTCTCTCTCTCTCTCTCTCTCTCTCTCTCTCTCTCACAAACCACACACACACACACACACACACACACACACACACACACACACACACACACACACACACACACCTCGCGCTCTACTATCTCGCCAAATACGTCTCATAGTTCCTGGTTTGACAATTTGTGTGTGTGTGTATGCGTGCTTGTCAGCGTTCGTGTGTGAGAGAGAGAAAAATGTGTGGTGTG
>JADBJO010001346.1:167500-177500 GCA_016801955.1 Conus betulinus | reverse complement strand
CATTCAACGACAACGATAACGGATAACTTTCGAAGATATTAGTTTTGGTTGATAATTACTCTTTTCATGAAGAAAGTTAATCTTTCGACGACACAATTTGCCATAGTCCAGAGCGGATAAGTTGAGGCGGGCTGTACACACCCACATCAGAAGACAGTTGAGAGCTGGAGGAGGGTCGCGCGAATTCCTTTTCATCCCCTCCAGCAATTCCTATTCTCACGTGCTCACTGAGGTTAATTCGGACGCGTTCAGGTTGTGCGCAAAGATTCGTGGGTATCAGCCATCGGTTTTGGTGGTAGTGTGTGTGTGTGTGTGTGTGTGTTGGGGGTGGTGGAGGAGGGAGGATGTGTGTGTGTGTGGGGGGGGGGGGGGGGGGGTGCACGCGCCCACACACACACACACGGGAGGTGCTCGCTTTGTTCGGAATGTCATTCAGTTTGGAGTTATACAAAATTAATACATAGACATGAGAATGCAACCAAACCAGCAGAAATAAAAAAAAAAAACTCACAGCAAAACAAAAGCATTTAACACTGGCTCCTTAGGAATACGAACGTCATAGAAAAGAAATGAATGATTGGTTTGCACTTATATCCAACGAACCTGAACAACTTCACTGTCAACTATAATGTAACGTAACCCGGTCTTAGGATTGTCATAGCCATGGAAACCAAGGAGCAAAAAATTAAAGCACCACATCACAACAACACATCGATATGAAAATGAATGTGGCTTAAACAAAAAAAAAATCCCCATAGTATTGTAGAAATATGTAAGCCACGAGAGCGACTGAGAGACAACAACCAAAACAGGAATGTATGGATATTACAACACGAACGGGACTACAACAAAACGAGTTCCACGACCAAGCAGCTGTCCAGCAGGGGGGCTCTCTCTCAGCAACAGTTAAATACCTCACGTGGTTGGTGCCAGAAACCACAGGGAACAGCACGGAATAAGGCCACTTTGAGGGCGCAGAGAAATAACACGGAAGAGGGAAGAGGGGGGGGGGGGGGGGCTGGAGAGGTGGTGGGAGGGGGGTGGAGGTCACCGGCGTCTAATAGACGAGTTTTTGAAAAGCATGGGTGAGGGTGTGGGATGGACGTGGATGGGGGTCGGGGGATGCAAACAAAGCTATGTTTTTAGTCTTTAATGCAGGGAGAACATCACCCAAACGTTTGTAGAGAGTGCCGTTGTCCCCCTGCTGAACGTGTGTGGCTGGCTGGCTGTTTACGACTCTAACCATCCCAGCGTCTATTCAGGGGAGAACTCGTTCTGATTGATAGCGGAGACATAACAAGACGTCATTGAACCAAAGATAACTGAGTTCTATGCCTCTCGATGTTTTCATCTCCACGTAAAGATTCGGCAATTCCGACAAGACAAAAACACGTCCCGTAAAGTCTGGACACAACTCATCGGCATTGTTCGCGCAGTGTTGGTCCCCCCCCCCCCCCCCCCCCAGTCTTCAGTCTTTCCCAACATCGTGTATAGATAGGCTGCACACCAAAAATCAATGCGCCATGGCCTTACTTAAGGAGTCAAGTATTTATAGACTGGTGCAATGTGATTGCTTTGAGATTTTTTTTATTCTGTCTGAAGGTTCATTCTCCTCATTTACTTTTAGACGTCAAGGTAAAGCCAGGTGTTCCAAGCAGACAGATTAGAATCAAAGGAATGGGACTATTTGGGGTGCAAAGATAGAGTCCCGGTGAGTGCAAAGGCCTGTTTTGTGACGTCAACTAAGAAGAATGTCATGAACTTGAAGATCGTGATTTTATCAGTGAAAATACGCGCCCCACCCCCACCCCACCCCAAACAAGAAAAATGAGAAAATAATTGATGTGGAGTTGTAGATCAAACTTACGGCTGGCCTCAAAATGTTTTCATGGATTATAATTAAAATACTGTAGTGAAAAGTCCTAGTTATGGCGTGCGGTCACATACTATCGGGAGTGCGGCTCAGGGGCGATAAGAAACGGGCGAGCGGAAGAGGAAGGGAGCTAGGACCCAAGACACTCTCAACAGCCTACACAACTGATAGCAGGGCAAAAGGATCTGAGCGGACAATAGCAGTGTAATCTCTTAATAAGCCATCACGGGTGGCGGGAGCGGCACAGAGAGAGAGAGAGAGAGAGAGAGAGAGAGAGAGAGAGAGAGAGAGAGAGATGATGGATAAGATGGGATTGGAGACTATCAGAGACAAAACAAGGTCATGGGAGAGATGAGCGTGTGGAAGGTGAGGGGGAGCAGAGGCGGAGGGGAGAGAAGGAAGGATGATAGCGACTTTCGAACGAGTACAAAGCCAACCATTTGATAACTTGGAATAAAAAGGGGGGGGGGGGGGGGGGGGGGGGGGGGGGGGGGGGGGGGGGGGGGGGTGGGGGAGAGGGGGGGGGGGGGGGGGGGAGATATTAACTCTCTCTCTCTCTCTCTCTCTCTCTCTCTCTCTCTCTCTCTCATATCTCTCATACATACATGCGCAAGCAAGCAAGCAAGCAAGCGCACACACACACACACACACACACACACACACACACACACACACACACACACACACACACACACACAGCGCACACACACATCGGAGAGAAAGTGTGAGGAGGCTGGGAATTTTATGTGAGAGGTAGAAGCATGATATGTTATGCAAAGCGTTCTTAATAAGGAAGTATAAGCGATTAAAGTGAGTTACAGAGAGAGAGAGAGAGAGTAAAGGAAAGATGGAAACTCAAAAGTATACCAAAGTGTCAAAGATATTTATAGAGAAAAATTAAGGCAGTTGTCAAAACTGAAAAACGGTCTGCCATACCTCTGTTTTAACGTCAGGAAATGTGCAACACAGTCCCTTTAAAAAAATCGTGAAATAGGACAGAAAGACTCTAACCGGTATCATAACTGTGATATCTGCATCACAATATGATACACGGGACAGTGGCCCACATCATGGACTCAATGCCGAATCGTTCCGTTTTTTTTTTTTTAATGAAAAGAAATCTCTGATACTGCCGAAACTACCACATCATATCTTTGATCAGCCTCGCCAGGAAAGTGTGTGTGTGTGTGTGTGTGTGTGTGTGTGTGTGTGTGTGTGTGTGTGTGTGTGTGTGTGTGTGTGTGTGTGTGCAGTCTGAACAGATTACAGCTGAAAGAACACACTATTACTGCTGAAGATCTCTCTAGAATATAAAAAGACAAAGGTACCAATGACAGTAACTATAGCCTGCGTACCCGTCGCGAAAAACATCTCAGACATCAGATGGAGTTTTACCACACAGCTTCATAGACTTCAAGAAGGCCTTCGACAGTCTGACAGGAAGGTTTTATAAACCACGATGAAGAACATAACCTTGGGGAAAAAGGTGATCAACGCCTTCTAACAACTGTACTCCAAAGCAGTTACTGCAATGCTCATACATGGTGTAACTGGGCAGTGATTCCACACTTCAACTGGAGTTCGTCAGGGCTGCCTTCTGTCTCCCACACTTTTCCACATTATATCTGGGACGCGGATCAGGGCTGATGGTTTTTTGCAGGTGATGAGAGCACAATCGGCACTGGAGAAGAACGGCCAATAACTTTCGATTCGCAGATGGCATCGATGGTTTGGCACGCAGGGAACCGGAACATGCCATGCAGGACGAAACATCAAGACATGGCATGGAAATCAGCGCCGAGAAGACCAAGCTGATTGCCGTCCACAACATCGCTATCAATACTGAGAACTATTCAGAGGCGAGAACTTGTTTAACAGTTTACCTTACTGGGATCCATCATGCGCAGTAAGGGATTCAAACTGGAAACCCTCTCAAGGGACGACAACGGCGAAATCCGCATTTTCCAGACTAAAACATAAATAGAAGAACAAATGACATCTCCACGAAACAAGAGATCAGCCACTGCGTGCACTGGTATGTTCCATCTCGCTGCATGCACGCGAAACATGGGCCCTCACAGACGATCTGGTACGGAGAGTCAGAGCCGTGGAAATCATCTACACCCGCAGAATGCTGCACATCGCATACACTGATCATATCACTGGTGAGCAATGGCGTCAAACCATCAAGGATGTGTTCAGATGTGCTGACATCGGTCAGAAAACGATGTTAATATGCGCTTGTAACGGCTTAGCTGAAACAATCCTCCAGAGGACTGGTGAAAGCGAGAGACGGAGGGGGGGGGGGGGGGGGGGGGGGGGGGGGGGGGGGGGGGGGGGGGGGGGGGGGGGGGGGGGGGGGGGGGGGGGGGGGGGGGGGGGGGGTGGGGGGGGGGGGGGGGGGGGGGGGGGGGGGGGGGGGTGTTGATGTGCCCGATGTTGATGTGCTTTGCGGCTGCTGAAACATTCCTCCAGGGGACTGCCGAAGGCGGGAGACGGAGGGTGGAGACAGGAAAAGCGATGGCCCGATAACGTTTGAGAATGAACAGAGAACACATCCACAGAGAGCCAGGTCTCGGCACACTGCTCACAAAGCTGAAGGAACCTGGAGAACTGTTCCTTCAGAATGAACAGAGAACACATCCACAGAGAGCCAGGTCTCGGCACACTCCCCACAGAGCTGAAAGAACCGGAACTGTTCTTTAACGCAGTGTTCTTCTGACTACCCAAGGAGTTAAAGGAGAAGAAGAGAAGAATACTTGCACGTACGCGCGCGCGCGCACACACACACACATACACGTACACACACACACACACACACACACACACACACACACACACACACACACACACAATCAGTCGATGCTTATAAGCTCCCCCTCTCTCTCTCTCTCTCTCTCTCTCTCTCTCTCTCTCTCTCTGTGTGTGTGTGTGTGTGTGTGTGTGTGTGTGTGTGTGTGTGTGTGTGTGTGTGTGATATGCATTAAAAACGTCTGCACGGAGGGAATGGATGAAGTTCCCCAACTGTTTTCTTTTTCTTATTGGTGAAAACGGGCTGGCACAGTATACCCTCCAACTCGTCCGCTATACGTCATGGCTTTAGCGTTAGTCTGACGTCACCACTGTGGTCGTTCCCGACGGATAGAATGCATAATCAATCAGGAATTAAGAGGGAGAAGTCGATTTTCTTGAAATGATATTGTATCGTCTAAAACTGAAAACATACCATTAAAACTATACCCACCCCTTCCCCCCCCCCCCCCCCCCCCCCCCCCACACACACACACACACCATCCACCCCCGCAAAAAAAGCCGTGACTGTGATTCAGATAAGGGGTGCAATTCTTTATCCCAAACTCTAGGTGTGTTCCAATGAGTCTACGCTGTCCAATGTACAGATAGCGCCGATACGGTGTCTGAAATATCACATGACGTTGACTGGACGATTCGATGAGTACCCACGACAGCCGGTGTAAACACCAGTACTGACGATCACTCCCGGACTTTGCATGCTCAGGTTGGTTTACAAACAAACATAACACTCTTGCACAGTGTTACATTTAATGTTTTCAGATGTTGTGGAGTTCAACTGTTTCACTTCTACCTTATGTACACTTCACACTGTTACGAACAGATGTTTCAGCTGCTTCGCTCTTACGTTATAAACTTCACATTGTTGGCATTTGTCTTTTATCTTCATTTGGTACGTTTACATTGCTTTTGAACGAACTTATAACATAATGGTCCTCCTCTCTCCCCCCCCCCCCCCCCCCCCGCCCCCAAACACCTCAACCCCCCCAGCCCCCCCCAGCCCCCCCCCCCCCCCCACACACACACACACACACACAATAAAAAACCTCGATTTTATGCAAACACTTGTCTTTGCTGATTCTTCTCTTTCTTCTTCTTTTTGAAACCTTTATTTTGTTTTCTATGCCCCCCTCCCCCACCCCCCCCTTCAGTGGCAACACTTCCGCACTGGTCATCCCGGTCACGCCGTTGACAGTTACAGTCAGGGTGGTCCTGATGTCAGTCACCCTGTTGACAGTCACAGCCAGGGTGGTCCTGATGTCAGTCACCCTGTTGACAGTCACAGTCAGGGTGGTCCTGATGTCAGTCACCCCGTTGACAGCTACAGCCAGGGTGGTCCTGATGTCATTCACCCTGTTGACAGTCACAGTCAGGGTGGTCCTGATGTCATTCACCCTGTTGACAGTCACAGCCATGGTGGTCCTGATGTCATTCACCCTGTTGACAGTCACAGTCAGGGTGGTCCTGATGTCATTCACCTGTTGACAGTCACAGTCAGGGTGGTCCTGATGTCATTCACCCTGTTGACAGTCACAGTCAGGGTGGTCCTGATGTCAGTCACCCCGTTGACAGCTACAGCCAGGGTGGTCCTGATGTCAGTCACCCTGTTGACAGCTCCAACCAGGGTGGTCCTGATGTCAGTCACCCCGTTGACAGCTACAGCCAGGGTGGTCCTGATGTCAGTCACCCTGTTGACAGTCACAGTCAGGGTGGTCCTGATGTCATTCACCCTGTTGACAGTCACAGCCAGGGTGGTCCTGATGTCAGTCACCCTGTTGACAGTCACAGTCAGGGTGGTCCTGATGTCAGTCACCCCGTTGACAGCTACAGCCAGGGTGGGTCCTGATGTCATTCACCCTGTTGACAGTCACAGTCAGGGTGGTCCTGATGTCATTCACCCTGTTGACAGTCACAGCCATGGTGGTCCTGATGTCATTCACCCTGTTGACAGTCACAGTCAGGGTGGTCCTGATGTCATTCACCCTGTTGACAGTCACAGTCAGGGTGGTCCTGATGTCATTCACCCTGTTGACAGTCACAGTCAGGGTGGTCCTGATGTCAGTCACCCCCATTGACAGCTACAGCCAGGGTGGTCCTGATGTCAGTCACCCTGTTGACAGCTCCAACCAGGGTGGTCCTGATGTCAGTCACCCCGTTGACAGCTACAGCCAGGGTGGTCCTGATGTCAGTCACCCTGTTGACAGTCACAGTCAGGGTGGTCCTGATGTCATTCACCCCATTGACAGTCACAGCCATGGTGGTCCTGATGTCATTCACCCTGTTGACAGTCACAGTCAGGGTGGTCCTGATGTCATTCACCCTGTTGACAGTCACAGTCAGGGTGGTCCTGATGTCATTCACCCTGTTGACAGTCACAGTCAGGGTGGTCCTGATGTCATTCACCCTGTTGACAGTCACAGTCAGGGTGGTCCTGATGTCATTCACCCTGTTGACAGTCACAGTCAGGATGGTCCTGATGTCATTCACCCTGTTGACAGTCACAGTCAGGGTGGTCCTGATGTCATTCACCCTGTTGACAGTCACAGTCAGGGTGGTCCTGATGTCAGTCACCCCGTTGACAGCTCCAGCCAGGGTGGTCCTGATGTCAGTCACCCTGTTGACAGTCACAGTCAGGGTGGTCCTGATGTCATTCACCCCATTGACAGTCACAGTCAGGGTGGTCCTGATGTCATTCATTCACCCTGTTGACAGCTACAGCCAGGGTGGTCCTGATGTAAGTCACCCCCCGTTGACAGCTCCAACCAGGGTGGTCCTGATGTCAGTCACCCCGTTGACAGCTCCAGCCAGGGTGGTCCCATTGTCATTCGCCCCACTGACAGCCACAGACAGCATGGTCCTGATGTCAGTCACCCCACTGACAGCCCCAGACAGCATGGTGCTGATGCCAGTCCCGCTGTCCACATGGCTGTAGCTGTCTCTCTGTCTCTGTGCTCTGGATTCACTGTGACTGTTGGTCAGTCAGTCTGACCCACCCCACCCTCTCAGCTAATGAAATCAATACTGTCGTTGTTCGTCACGTTCGTTGCGAGCGGTAGCAAATGTTTGAACGGGGTCCTCATACTCTATGCAATCTCATTCTCATGGCTCCTTCGAGTTTTGTGTCGGTGTATCATCAGTTTGTGTGTGACAGAAGTCTTGCGAACAACTTGTTCCTATCAGCCACAGACTACTAGGGCGTTACGTTTACATTCGTCGAACTTCACCACACACACACACACACACACACACACGCGCACACACGCCACACACACACACACACACACACACACACACACACACACACACACACACACACACGCCACAGACACACACACACACGCCACACACACACACACACACACACACACACACACACACCGCTGTCAGTGAGGAGTGCAGGTTCTCTGTCTTTTTTACCTCTCAGAACACGCGTTGGTTGAGCTAGGTGGTCATACCTCGCTGCTCTCTTCCCCCAGCCGGCGAGGGGACCTCGACCGTCGTCGATCGATTGCTTCATTGAGTTTGGACGGTCATTAACTAAGCATTTTAATCACCACGATGACGCATGGTGGAGCGACAGGCACGTGGGTCCTCACTGACACCGACAACTTGGATGAATACATGAAAGCCGTCGGTGAGTCTCCGTCTGTCTGTCTGTCTGTCTGTCTGTCTGTCTCTCTCTCTCTCTCTCTCTCTCTCTCTATATATATATATATATATATATATATATATAGAGAGAGAGAGAGAGAGAGAGAGAGAGACATGTGTGTGCGTGTGTGTGTGTATCATGTAGGCTATTCTCTCTCTCTCTCTCTCTCTCTCTCTCTCTCTCTCTCTCTCTCTCTCTCTCTCTCTCTCTCTCTGTGTGTGTATGTGTGTGTGTGTGTGTGTAAATGTAGGCTACTCTCTCTCTCTCTCTCTCTCTCTCTCTCTCTCTCTCTCTCTCTCTCTCTTCTCTCTCTCTCTCTTTGTGTGTGTGTGTGTGTGTGTGTGTGTGTGTGTGTGTGTGTGTGTGTGTGTGCATGCGTATTTGTGACATTATGTGTCGGTTACTCTCTCTCTCTCTCTCTCTCTCTCTCTCTCTCTCTCTCCTCTCTCTCTCTCTCTCTCTCTCTCTCTCTCTCTCTCTCTCTCTGTTAATGGCCTACGTAAGAGGGAGAAGATTGTGGTGGTACTGTGGAGGGTGAGATTGAGGGGAACAGGTGAAATCTGTCAGTGTATGTCTAGCTTGGGTTTCTGAGGATAAATTCATAAAATTGTAGGTGATTATTTTGTGATCGATTAATCTGTGAAAGCCGACAATTTCATTGTCATCTTTTAGGGCCTTTGCACACGAATACATTGAAGAATGGCTGACTAACGTGTTCTTGTTTTGCTGGCTTGTTTGCTATTTTCTTTTTCTGGGGGTTGAGTGCAATATGTTATCAGTGTGTACTGCATTTGTTTTGTTTTAGTTTCAGTTTTATCATGACCCAGCCGAAATGTTTCTTGTTGGGCTTTCATTACTTTGGAGAAAAAAGTACCGCCATAAAAATAACAGTAACAACAACAACAATAACATTAGTAACAACAACTACGATGATGATAGTAACTACAAACAATAATAACGAAAAACCATTACAGAAGAAACAAACAAATAAATTATCACCAGCACTTCCGTTTTCTTTTTTATCTTCAAAATCCAAACAAATGGAATATACTGATTGCATTCGTATATTTTCTAAATAATTGAGTGGATTAAAAAGAATTAACGATCAAATAGATTGAAAAATTCAAGATCAACATTATTTTCATACCTAAAAACCTTGAGCGAGTTAAAGACAGGCTGATAGTTTTCATGCACTCATTCCGGGCAAAATACTATCAACATTTTTATTCATTTATACCCCGGAGCCATAACAAAGAAAAAGCTGGCACAATGACAGCATAGATACATTCATCATCATCATTGTCATATCACCCCTCCCGGCTGCTCACAGTAAGCGCATAATCTGGCCTTTTTTCAACTTTTGCGCATGGTAAAAGAAGCCTGCTCTTGGCACATGCACACACACACATACACGCGTGCACGCATGCGCGCGCGCGCACACACACACACACATACACACACACATACTCACACATGCGAGTGCACGCGTGCGCGCGCGCGCACACACACACACACACACAGACCCGTGCTCACCACCCATGCAGTCACTCACACACACACACACACACACACACACACACACATATATATATATATATATATATATATATATATATATATATATATATATATATCTGTTTAAAGTAAGGTATTAAAAGGAGTTTTAA
>JADBJO010001346.1:130000-157500 GCA_016801955.1 Conus betulinus | reverse complement strand
TCCATACCAACGGCCTAAATGGCCTTCTCTTCCGAAAGTTGGTGATGGGATTTTAAGTGTGTGCAGACAGACAGACACTAATCTCCAACTTAGAGAGCAGAATCAAGATGAGTTAGAGACACACACACACAGAGAGAGAGAGAGAGAGAGAGAGAGAGAGAGAGAGAGAGAGAGAGAGAGAGAGAAACAGTGAGAACAAAAAGATATAGAACAAGGGAAATCACTCTGACTCTGTCTACAGGGAGGGGCCGAGGAAGGCTCTTGCTTACTCAGACGAAACAAGTGGCTTACAATTTTATATCATTATTTTAATTGTCCCACTGAACAATTCCAATTCAAAAATCAATCACTGGTTTATCTAACCAGAACACAGCATTAATTTCGAGTCAAAAAATTGTCAAAATCGAGATTAAGGTTAACATCAAACACTAAATAAATCATCAAAACGAGTTCAGACCAACTTAAGTATCATCACATCCCTAAGTTGCCGCAGGTATATTGAGACAGGGTAGCAGAGTAAGGATATTTGCGGGCTAGACCAGGGACGACTTTCGGTACAGGGTTAATAGGGTAATTGGGCAAGGTTGGAGGGAGGCGAGGGTAAGGAGGAAAATAAAAGTGTGGCAACAACGACGAAGTCTAAGAAAACACGGCCCCTTGAAGTAAACGACCGCATTGCCAATTTTGTTTTTCCTTCTAAACACACACTGTGTTTCCTTCTCCCTTCAGCCAGTCAAAATGGGAATGTACTTGCTATGTCAAGGAACAGGAAGCAGATTGTGGTACTTGTCAAGAAACAGTAGTTGGGGAATTGGTTATTCTTTCCCTAAATTAATTAATTTCAACCCCCAAAAATAATTACTTCTAGTAACTTTTCCCACAAGATTTTTATATACAAAGAATTAAAAATAGTAAGCTAGAACAAAATCAAAATGCATTAGCTTCAAGTCCCCAACCTTCTTTTTTTACAACTCAAAGAGGGACAACTCTTCAAAAGGAACAACTTATCAAAAGGCTAAAATTATGGTTACTTCCCTTGAACTATGCTTTGTGTAGACCAGTCCTCTATCGTGCTGTCTACGTGTGTGCAAGATATACGTGTGTTTACACACAGAACTTCGGTTTTTGGAGTGTGTGTGTGTGTGTGTGTGTGTGTGTGTGTGTGTGTGTGTGTGTGTGTTTTTTTTTTTTTGTTTTGTTTTGCTTTTGTTTTTTCTTTTTGTCTCATTCGATGGACTATTTGGGAAACGGAGTCAGAACTAATGTTAACACCGAGGGAAAAATTCCCCGTACCAAAACGGCCCAGCGGAGATTCGAACCCGCAACCCCAAGATCACCAAGATTACGAGTCCGGTGCTCTACCACTGAGCTGTTGGAAACGATCTTCACTTTTACCTCTGGTCATTTAACAGGCTTCTCTTGCACGTACATATGATGAAGCGGGTCATCGGCTGTGCTCTTCATCTGTGTCTCTGTTGGGTGCAAGTGTTGTTTCAGCTTCCTCTTTGCTTTTCCTCCATCTTTCTCTTATGTATAAATACATTTTCAACATCGTCTTTGCTTTTCATCTGTGTCTCTGTTATGTATAAATACATTTTCAACATCGTCTTTGCTTTTCATCTGTGCCTCTGTTATCTATAAATACATTTTCAACATCGTCTTTGCTTTTCATCTGTGTCTCTGTTATGTATAAATACATTTTCAACATCGTCTTTGCTTTTCATCTGTGTCTCTGTTATGTATAAATGCATTTTCAACATCGTCTTTGCTTTTCGTCTGCGCCTCTGTTATGTATAAATGCATTTTCAACATCGTCTTTGCTTTTCGTCTGTGCCTCTGTTATGTATAAATGCATTTTCAACATCGTCTTTGCTTTTCATCTGTGCCTCTGTTATGTTTTAACATTCGCCAGCTTCGCCTTTGATTTTTATTTGTTTTGTCTCTGTAAGGTAAAAATACTTTTTGAACTTCATTTTTCTTTTTCATCTGTGACTCTGTTATATATGAATATTGTGGCACCGTCGTCTTTGTTTTGTTATTTCTATTTGTGTCTCTAGTATGTCTAAATAATCTTTCAGTTTCGTCTTTTTTGTTTGTGTCTCTGTTATGTATGAATATTGTTTCAACACCGTTTCTACTTTTTCATCTGTGTCTCTGTTATGTATAAATATTGTTTCAACTTCGTCTCTGCCTTTATCTGTGTCTCTGTTATGTATAAATATTGTTTCAAACTTCGTCTCTGCCTTTATCTGTGTCTCTGTTATGTATAAATATTGTTTCAACTTCGTCTTTGCCTTTCACCTGTGTCTCTGTTGTATGCATAGATATTGTAGAGGATGATGGTCAGAGGACGTACACACACACACACACACACACACACACACACACACACACACACACACACACACACACACAGAGTCCAGACTGTTTTTTTTTCTCTTTTTTTTGCATTGGAGACCAGTGGTGTAGCATGAAGCAGTTAAAGCATTTTACTGAAAAAAGATGGTGGCAAATACACGCACGCACGCACACACACACACACACACACACACACACACACACACACACACACACACACACACACACACACACACACACACACACACACACACACATTTGTTTCTATTTATTCTGTCCCTGAAACAAAATAACTTTGTTACCATTTCAGTTTAACGCCTACATCATTTCCCTACTGGAGGGGGGGGGGGGGGGGGGGAAGCTGAAAGGTTCTGTTGTTTAAAAAACGCAAGTCCTTTTTCTTTCAGTCCACATCGCACGGTCATCCACATTGGGTCTGTGTCAAGGTAGGGATGGCCTTCCCAGCACTGCCACAGTTCTCTGTCAACGCTGCATCATGTAGAATCGGACTGACGTTTTTTCCCCGAAGATGGAGTATGGCTGCCTTAATGGCGGGATAAAAAACACGGTCATGCACACAAAACTCTACTCCCTTTGTAGGGTAGATGGGATTAATACTTGCCTGTCCATATAGGGAGTGTCCGGGAGTGGCAGCCTGCGTACGCGGAAGAAGGACTGACGTTTTAACATATTGTATTGGACTTAACTGGGTTGTGCATTTCAATTCACCCTACTTACTTAGCCCTTTAAAACACGAGGCATTTCATTTCAAACACTCTTACTTCTTCTTCTTTCCTCTCCAGTGAGCGATCGACAATCAGGTTTCAATCTGTTTCGAAGCATCTTCAAAGACAAATACTAGCTTTGGCATGAGAAAGAACACGGCATAAAAACAATGTAAGCACTGTATACGGATAAACAGATATCTTATGGCAATGTATAATGCAAAACAATACAAGATGAAAACAATTTAAGCACTGTGTACGGATAAGCAGATGTCTTATGGCGACGTATAATGCAAAACAATATAAGATAAAAACAATTAAAACACTGTATACGGATAAACAGATGTCTTATGGCGGTGTATTATGTAAAACAATACAAGATAATATTTATTTAAAAGCGAGAGTTTTCCAACTGTGAAAACGGAGTACACTTAGCAGGCATCCCTGTATCGGCACATAACACAAATGCAACAGCAAGTACAAGGTTTGGCTAACAGATTATCACTAGAAAAATCAGTCACATTATAAAACTACGGTTACTCACAAAAGCAAAATGTTAAACATTTCATTTTCTATAGTACACACACACGCACGCACGCACGCACGCACGCACGCACGCACAGAAATCATAAAACACACACGCTAGAATCACAATCATGAGAAATTGCTCAAAGTATTCGGCAAATAATGTTCGTTTTCTGCTAATATATCCGCTTGATTTGCATGGTTGAAACTTCGTTTTGATAAACTAAAGAAACGAGAGAGTGATTATGATACAAGTTTCAGAAATGGTCTACGCCAACTTTTGCATGGATTTGAAACACAATCATTCATAGCACCATAAGACAGATCAAAGAACTGCGCAACTGAGCGGAAAAAAGATGATAGGTGGGAAGAATGGGCGTGTGTGTATGTGTGTGTGTGTGTGTGTGTGTGTGTGTGTGTGTGTGTGTCACTACAACTTTTTGTCAGTACAACTTTGAGTTAATCTGACAATAAATTGGTTTCAGTCAGTCAGTCAGTGTGTGTGTGTGTGTGTGTGTGCGCGCGCGCGCGCGCGCGCGCACGCCCGCACGTGAGCACACGTGCGAGAGCGCTCAGGTCTGTACGTATGTGTATGTATGTGAACGAATCGTTAACTTGTGCTGCATGAACCGTTAACGTTGTGTGTGTGTGTGTGTGTGTGTGTGTGTGTGTGTGTGTGTGTGTGTGTGTGATACATAACACACTGTTCTGTTACTCCTATCCATAGTGGGGGAGAGGGGGTCTGATACACAACACACTGTTCAGTCATTCCTATCCATAGTGGGGGAGAGAGGGGTCCGTTACACAGCACACTGTTCTGTCATTCCTATCCATAGTGGGGGAGAAAGGGTCTGTTACACAACACACTGTTCTGTCATTCCTATCCATAGTGGGGGAGAGAGGGTCTGTTACACAACACACTGTTCTGTCATTCCTATCCATAGTGGGGGAGAGGGGGTCTGATACACAACACACTGTTCTGTCATTCCTATCCATATAGTGGGGAGAGGGGGTCTGATACACAACACACTGTTCTGTCATTCCTATCCATAGTGGGGGGAGAGGGGGGGGTCTGATACACAACACACTGTTCTGTCATTCCTATCCATAGTGGGGGGAGAGGGGTTCTGATGCACAACACAGTGTTCTGTCATTCCTATCCATAGTGGGGGAGAGGGGGTCTGATGCACACACAGTGTTCTGTTCTGTCATTCCTATCCGTAGGGGGGGAGAGGGGGTCTGATACACACACAGTGTTCTGTCATTCCTATCCATAGTGGGGGAGAGGGGGTCTGATGCACATAGTGTTCTGTCATTCCTATCCATAGTGGGGGAGAGGGGGGTCTGGTGCATACAGTGTTCTGTCATTCCTATCCATAGTGGGGGAGAGGGGTCTGATACACAGTGTGTTCTGTCATTCCTATCCATAGTGGGGGAGAGGGGGTCTGATGCACACAGTGTTCTGTCATTCCTATCCATAAGTGGGGGAGAGGGGGTCTGATGCACACAGTGTTCTGTCATTCCTATCCATAGTGGGGGAGAGGGGTCTGATACACAACACACTGTTCTGTCATTCCTGTCCATAGTTGGGGAGAGGGGGTCTGATGCACAACACACTGTTCTGTTACTCTTATCCATAGTGGGGAAGAGGGGTTCTGATACACACACACACTCTGTCATTTCTATCCATAGTGGGGAGAGAGGGGTCTGATGCACACAGTGTTCTGTCATTCCTATCCATAGTGGAGGAGAGGGGGTCTGATACACACAGTGTTCTGTCATTCCTATCCACAGTGGGGGAGAGGGGGTCTGATACACACAGTGTTCTGTCATTCCTATCCATAGTGGGGAGAGGGGGTCTGATACACAACACACTGTTCTGTCATTCCTATCCATAGTGGGGGAGAGGGGGTCTGATACACAACACACTGTTCTGTCATTCCTATCCATAGTGGGGGAGAGGGGGTCTGATACACAACACACTGTTCTGTCATTCCTATCCATAGTGGGGGAGAGGGGTCTGATACACACAACACACTGTTTTGTCACTCCTATGTACAGTGAGAGAGGGGGATTAAATTTCCTTCCTCTGACCACCTGACTTTAACGTCGGGTCTGGGTGCTAGTCTTTCGGATGAGACTTGGTCCTGTGCGCAGGAAGGCCGTCAGTGCATGTAAAAAAAACATGCGCAACACAAGGTGCTATTCCCAGCAAATTCTGTACAAGAGGTCGACTTTGACAGATAAACAAAGACAAAAAGACAGAAAAAAACAACAACGTGGGTAGTTCTAGACTATGAGGAAATTTCACAAAGGAACTCAGCTGCTGTGAAAGGTGCACAGTGTTGATATGACAGCTACCATACCAGTATTACCCCCAACACACTACAACACATCACAGCACAACACACAACAGCCCAGCCCTGGAGAACAAAAATTCTAAGCAATTCACCCACCAGTCAGGCGACGTGACTCGGTCTGGTGCATGGGGGGAAAAAACCGACGGAAAATAATCATACATACGAATTTCATTTTTATCGTAGTTCTTAAAGCCAACGTGTATCTTGCTTTTGACGAAGATGCAGTGCATTTATAGCATAAAGAAGCTGCATTATACACTACCGTGCACACAGTTGCTGTTCGTTTTCCTTCTCTGTCTCTTTCATTTATACGTCTACAATATTCATCGGGTCACATGATTCGCCGAATTTTCTAATCTTCCGTATAATTGGTAGAAGCATTCAGGACTCATTACTGCATAAAAAAAACATTCAGGACTCATTACTGCATTAAAAAAAAACATCAAGTACCAATGCCGAAAATAATGTTGTAACTAAAAACCACCCCCAGTCAAAACCAGAGACGACACCAAAATCCACCCGTCACCAACACATCAGAGAAGTAACTTCACCACTGAACAACCACATATGAATTAAGTAGGGTGTCCCGGTAAACGAATGTAGTCTACAGACACACAAAAGAAGGTGGAGAGTCAGTTAAAATACATCTTGACCACAAAACGCCATCTTGTTCGTTCCTTGGTTAGAAAGCCAACGTCAATCTTTGGTGAAATTATTCATAGTTGTAACTCGGAAAATGAATGAACACTCTTTGAATGCAGTCGGCTGCAGTTAGCTGCTCACATGATAACGTTAAGTATTCACTGAAAAGCATGACGATCTACACATGAACGTCGGCTGCTCATCTGATTAAAACATGATCATACTGGTGAAAAGAGTGAACATTCCACATGTGAATGAAATTCGCTGCTGACAACATTGAAAACTAACTGGTTAAAGAGAGAATCTTAATTAAATGAGGCAGGAAACAGTCAACAGTAATTAAGGAACAAGTAGGGTAACTCTCGCTTCCTTGGTGAGAGATAAACAGACGCCCATAATTCCAAGCGAATGCTGCTTACGACACCCAATCGCCTGGCAGAATGACAAGAGAGAGAGAGAGAGAGAGAGAGAGAGAGAGAGCAGACAGCACAAGCTCCTGGCTATCACCACAACCTAAAACGCGGCTGTGTAAACCCTACCGACTGAATTTGCTTCCATCAGTTCGACGCTGAATGCTTCATTCATTCCGCACACTCTGCTTTCCAGACGTCATGGTTCATTGTTGGAAACTGAAGCACTGATCGTAGTATAGTATGCCATCACTTTTTCTTCCGGGTTGCCATTTCCACTGTTTTGAGTGTCAGCCTCTTCTATCTCATTGTGTTGATTCTTTCTTCTCTGGAAGGGCTGTGGTTGCCACAACGACACAGAGAGCAGTGAAAGCAGTGTCACCTCACACGCTGTTCGAGCTAGCACTGCAAAACTTTTTATCATCCATACTTATACTTTATACTTCTGCAGAATGACAGATGGGATTCTGTCGATGATTCAGTAATGTCTATCCAGAATCAAATAAACAAAAAAAAACCTTTGTCGCCTTTATTTTCACATTCTTTGCTGTAAAACAGTTTCAAGTACGAGATGGCGCTAGCCTTGGCTTTGTTCTGAAAGTTAATTCTTTGTTTGAACACATCCCAGTTCTTCTTTTGCACCTCTTTGTGTTCCACATAGTCATCAGTGCTTGCGCTCTTTGTAGGGCTTTAAGTGAGATGAATTCATTTGATCGTCTTCTTGACCTTCAGTTGGGATCATTTCACAGACTTCGATTTTTACCTACACGAGCGAAACTCGACGGAGGCATTCGACATCACGAAACGAAGTAACATTTCATGCACCGATCTAATTTAATCTCGATCAGTCAAATCGTTTTTGAGAAGTTCACAGACACTGTACTGTCTTCCTTTTCCTTTCGTTTGAGCAAGTTTCAGTTTTATACAGCTAATCATAGTACAATATTTTGATGCTCCATATGTAGAACATGATGACGTTGGCAACAATGACACCGATGACATCATTTAATTTGTGTTGTACATTGAAACCATAAGTGCTTTGTAAAATCATCTTCAGCTGCAAACGAATAGCAGGCATTAAAGCAGTATTTAGAAAAGTTAATAAACACAGAAAATATATTTTCAAAAAGGTGTAAATTAACATAGAAAAAACCGTCGGAACTAAAGCAAAAGCAAATTAAAAGGTACAAAAGAGAAGCTGAAAATAAACAAGCAAACTAATTATGCACAATAAGAGTCTAATCAAAATTGCATTCATTTTCTCCGTTTTACTGAAGTTTGTGGTATTTACAATGAATTTTAATACAATGCTTAACTCATCGCTTTAATCAATAGTCAGTCATGGCGTGTGTGCTACGATGGTAATAGCCTATATTCCTTTGTTACCTACATTGTAATTGTAATGTCCAAACGTTATCTCACCACACAGCTACATATATTTGCAATGTCAAGACTTACCTCAAAGCAAGACACGTATGTTTGTGGCAAGATACATTTTCCTAGG
Source organism: Conus betulinus (assembly GCA_016801955.1). NCBI lineage: Eukaryota > Metazoa > Mollusca > Gastropoda > Neogastropoda > Conidae > Conus > Conus betulinus. Next base: position 148,976 of record JADBJO010001346.1, on the reverse strand, counting down.
AAAATCTGTACTTTTCTAAAGGGGACAATGAATTAAAAGGAGTGAGACGGTTTCAGAAAGGGATGTCTGCACTTTTCGCAAAGTGGGTAATGAATTAAAAGGAGTAAGACAATTTCAGAAAGGCATATGAGCAATTTTCCCAAAGTGGACAACAAATTAAAGGGAGTGAAAAGGGAGTGAGACAATTTCAGAAAGGGATATGTGCACTTTTCTAAAGTGGACAATGAATTAAAGGGAGTGAGGCGGTTTTCAGAAAGGGATGCCTGCCCCTTGTCCAAAGCGGGTACTGAATTAAAGGGAATGAATCAGGTTTCAGAACTGTCTGCCCCTTGCAAGCTTGTCCAAAGCGGGTAATGAATTAAAGGGAGTGAATCAGGTTCAGAATTGTCTGCCCCTTGTCCAAAGTGAACTCTGAGCAGGCATCAGTGCTTGGCGTCGCTCGTGGAGGCTTTGGGTCGCAGAAAGGCTTTCTCCAGGCCCATCATGGGAGCCTCAAAGGCCAGGGAGGCCACGAAGGCCACTGCAGTGCTCGTCACTAGAATCCCGAGGAACACAGGCAGACCTGTTGAAAAAAAAAAGGAACCTGAACATCAGCACCATAGCTTACTTTGGTACTACTTAATATAGCTGTTTAAGTTGACAGGTGATGTGTAAAAATGTAAGCCTCTGGTTTACATAGTTCTGCACTTGCACATTTAGTGACGTCACATATGACATATAAAAACGTAAGCTTCTAGTTTATGTTTATGTCCACAGTCTGTGACGTCACAAGTGATGTATTAAAAATGTAAGCCTCTGGTTTACATGGCTCTGTATGGTCATAGTCTGGGACGTCACAGTTGATGTGTTAAAAATGTAAGCCTCTGGTTAACACGGCTCTGTATGTCGGTAGTTTGTGACGTAACACGGCATCGCAATAATCTCTATCTTTCTGGAGAGAAGGTATGCGTCTTGCTTTTTTTTTTTTTTTTTTTTTTTTTTTTTTAGAGTACTCACTGTCACAGTCTAAGAACATTTCGCTTGTTACTGAATTCAACACAGTAAAAGTTCAAGTAATACTTGGCTGTTGACGCTTTATGTTGACCTGAACAAGGATTCAGGTAGGTGTTTTGTGTGTATCTATGTATACTGGTACGCCGAAAGATATTCAAACAGTTAACTGTCTTTCATGTTTCCTTTATCTTTTTGTTTTTGACTGACAAACATTTTTTTACTTTATGACCTTCATTTTCATTTTTTTTATAAAAAAAAATGCATTCATCCAGAAGGGAATATCGTCTGTATATTGTACCAGATGCTTGCCTTTTGATAGGCCAGTGGGTAGGTCATGTACAAGAACAGTTCATAAACCTACAATGGAACACAGTGGAATGCCTGTATCAATATTTTCCAGAGCGTAACAGAAATCGTCACCTCTTACGCATACAGATAAACTGGATAAGAAAAATGTAAAGTGCGATGTCACACTTCAGTTATTCAAATATTATTCGACTTTGGAGTTAATGCTGCATGTCATATGTTGCGATAGGCTTTTTTTGTCCTTCACAGAATGATTGCTTGAGCGTCTATCTTTTCTAATAAAAAAAAAAATTTTGATTCATTGGATTATATTTAAAAAACAACAACATCTTTTCAATTTTTTCCAGTAACTTTTTCCCACCGTATGATGTCAGTGCTGTCGGTCTGTAACTGCCGACTGCTGTTTGTTTGTTTGTTTGTGTGTTTCCTTGTTTCTGAGGAGATCTAACAACTAATCTCTCCAACACACTAGGTATGTTTCCATTTCACCAACATTGTTGGTAAAGCAAACTCAGTTGTTTGCCTTTAATTATCCCACTTCCCTTCCCCGGTATTTCATATTCACTTCATTTGTTCTTGGCCTGCCTGAAAAAAAAGATCCACATGGCGGGGTTTGTTACTTTCAGTGTTTGGTACTCTGCACAGTGTTCCTACATTCAATATCTTGTCTTCCATCAGCTTTTATGCTTCGAAACTTACTTTTATGTGAAAAGACTCTTACTCTTTGTTTTTGTTGTCTCTTGCTCAATGTATCCGAGTAAACTTTCTTTTCATTTTTTGGTTCCTCAAGCATAGGCTTGAGTGTGTTCTTTCAGTTTGATTATTTACAACTTATTTCTGGAAACATTTCTTTACATCACTTTCTTCCTCTCCCCTTCTCTGCTCTTTGCGGCCGCTTTGGGAGTCCATTGGATCATGACGTCCTCCCCGTGGAGTTGATAGTACCACAGAATTATTGCTGCAGAACTTGAGCATTGTTGCCTGGTCTTCCTGCGACGTTGGCGTGGAAATGATCACTGGAGGAAGCGTACATTTCTTTAACAGACTGCACTCGGCGCTGGTACTGTTTGCCCTAATTGTGGAGAGGGTGTCGCCAAAAGCTAACTGCAGCTCTAGTGAGTGGAGAGGGCATTGCCGAAAGCTAACTGCAGCTCTAGTGTGTGTTTGGATTGTAGAGTGGCATCTTCTTTAACGAGACTGTAGCTTTAGCATTGCTTCTCAGATCGTGGTGGCGGTTTCTTCTTCAACGGTGTTGCTTCAGTACAGTTTGTCTAACTGTGGAAAGGGCATCTGCTTTAGCATTTCCTCCCTGCTTGTGGAGAGGATTTCTTTATCAACAGACTTACTTCGGTACTGTTCGTCTGATTGTGGAGAGGGCATTTGCTTCAACAGACATAAGCTCTGGCATTGTCTGTCTGATTGTGGACATCGTAGGCTCTGTGGCTGTCTGTCTGATCGTCGAGATGAAATCTTCTTTAACAGATTGCCACTCCGGCGCTGTCTGTCTGATTTTAGAGAGTTTTTTTTCTGTCTCATCTTTTGTGCTACTTCAATGGCATTATTACCCCCATACCGCTCATACTGGCTCCTCATCCACTGCCACACCCTAGCTTGTCCTGCTGTGGCCAACGCACAAGCAATCATCAGGGCGCTGTCAATGGCAAGTCGTCATGAGGCAACTTTCAGAGAAGACACTGCACTACCGCTGAGTCACTTTAGTGTTCAGCTGGTGCTTGTTTTGCAGGAAACCAGCTGATACGTCTCCTACTGACGACAATAACTGCTTTCTTGCGGAGCTAGAGTGAATCTTTTTAAACAATCTGTAACTCTGGCGCTGTTTGACTAATGACAGGTTACCTTCTCCCATGAACTGTACATCTGGTGCAGTATGTCTGAGTGTGGAGAGAGTACTGCCTTTGATAGGTCGTAACTCTGGTGCTGACTGTAGACAGCGTGTTCTCTTTAACAGACTGTGACTCTGAAGCTGTTTGTCTGAGAGCAGAGAAAACATCTTCCTTAGAGAATTGTACCTCTGTCGATATTTGTCTGATTGGGAAGAGAGTATCTTCTTTAACTCGGAGTAACTCTTGAACAATCTGTCCAGCGTGAAATCGGTTTGCAGAGCAGGAAAAGGAACTGAAAGAAGTCTAACCAAGACAGTGACAGTATCAAAGCGTCTGACCCCAGTGGGGACAGTGGCCATCATGTCCAGAAGAGGACTGGGCAAAGCACTGACCAGGTTCAGGTCGTCCATGAAGAAGACGGAGCGGAAGTTGCCGAAGATGACTTGCAGCACCGTCAGATGCAGCAGGTAGATGCAGTATGTCAGACGACTCAGCGGCACCAGGGCTGGCCACGACAAGATGGTGTTGACAAACCCTGGTTCCAGAAAGGCAGGAATGGGTGAATAGACGGTGCAAAAAATGAAAAGGCATAAAAGTGAATAAATAAACGCAGACATAGATGGTAGACAGACAGAAAATCATAGACTGAGTGAAAAAAAAAACAGATAAAATAACGAAGCGAATAAAAACTTTCTAAGACTCAAAGCGTCAAACCAAAACACCGTTGTCTATGCGTAGTAATGTTTTGTTTGTTTTTCAAACCGTGTTCAGGCTACAAGGTGGGCCAGCTGACTGTTCCCATGTGGATACGTCACAAGCCATGTTACACACGGAGTTTAAAATCCAAATCAACACCAAACATTTGCACGTGAGATCCAGTGCTACACTCCAATTTTCGTGTGTACACTGACTGACTGAAACTAATTTACCGTCAGATTAACTCATAGTTGTACTGACCAGTTTGCACATGACTCAAGCTAGAGTGTAGCAATGCCTCGTGTGAGTGAATGTTTAACTTTGTTCAAGTTGAATGTTTTAACCATGGTTTGCAGGGAGGGGCAGTGGGCCCCAACTGAGAGATGGCGGCGGAAGGAGAGCATCAGCTGGGAGAGGAGGAGGGGGTAATACCAAGCGATGCGGGGAAAGGTTAATGTATTCATGGTGGAAAAGGGGGTGCAACATTCAGAGAGATGAGGGAAGTGGGCGCTTTTCAGTGGGAAAGGAGGGGGGGTGGTGGTCACATTCAGAGAGATGAGGGAAGAGGGCGCTTTTCAGTGGGAAAAAGAGGGGGTGGTGGTGGTCACATTCAGAGAGATGAGGGAAGAGGGCGCTTTCCGTGGGAAAAGGAGGGGGGGGGGGGTGGTGGTCACATTCAGAGAGATGAGGGAAGAGGGAGCTTTTCAGTGGGAAAAGGAGGAAAGAGTGGTGGTCACATTCAGAAAGATGAGGGAAGAGGGCGCTTTCCCGTGGGAAAAGGAAGGGGGAGTGGTGGCAACATTCACAGAGAGGAGGGAAGAGGGTGCTTTCCTGTGGGGAAGGAGGGAGGGGGAGGAAATTCCAAAGAGATAGTGGAAAGAGGGGAGTTACTTACGAGAGGAAGGGGAGAGACAATATTCACAGAGATGGAGGTGGGGGTGGAGAAGAAGATGATCGCTTTAAGACGAGCAGAGGGCATAATTCGGGGAGATGGGGTGGAGAGGAGGGGGAGGATTACTCACAAGAGGGATGAAAGGGGCAAGGGTGGAAAAATTCAAAGAGATGGGAAATGGAGACGATTGCATGGGATAACGTGAATGAAGAACGGGGACGGGTGGGTGGGGGGGGGGGGATAGGGACTAAGAGAGAAGGGGGCGTGAGAAAGATTATCCCCAGTGAGCTGAGGGGAGGGGGGGGGGGGGGAGGAAGGGAGGGAAATTCTGACGGATGGAAGGAATGGACAGGATATGAGAGAGGGAAGCAAACTTCGGAGAAAGGAGAAAAAAAAAGGGAGGGAGGTTTCCAACAGCGAAGAAGAAGAGTGTCGCACAACATTTAGAGAGATGGGAAGGCGGAGATTGCATTACACAGACGGGAAGGAAGAGGGGGAGGGAAGAGTGGCGGGCGGGGGGGGGGGGGTCGATGGGGAAGAAGATGGCATGAGAAAGTGAGGAAGAAGGAGGGGAGAGTGGTGTCTGACAGAGAGGGAGATGGCGTGGAGTGAGAAGGAAGGGAGTGGGGGGGGGGGGGGGGCGCCAAAACGTGCCAGGCAGCCGGCGTGATGCTCACCTCCATTGCCGGTGACGCAGGCCACCACCACCCAGGCCACGCAGGCCCCCCACACCTGTCTGGCCACGGCGTTGTAGAAGGCGGCCACAGGCACGGTGACCGGGTGGCCGTTAGTGGCCTCGAACAGGCCGTACAACACAGCCAGGGCACAGGCCGTGGCCACGGCCCATAGGCACAGATTGACCACCTGGTCAGGAAAGAAAGAGAGAGAGAGAGAGAGAGAGAGAGAGAGAGAGAGAGAGAGAGAGAGAGAGAGAGAGAGAGAGACTGATTGATCATCTTTATTCCCAAGGCATAGATTGACCACCTGGTCAGGAAAACATCAGAGAGAGAGAGAGAGAGAGAGAGAGAGAGAGAGAGAGAGAGAGAGAGAGAGAGAGAGAGAGAGAGACAGACAGAGAGAGAGATTGATCATCTTTATTCTCAAGTCACAGATTGACTACCTGGTCAGGAAAACATCAGAGAGAGAGAGAGAGAGAGAGAGAGAGAGAGAGACTGATTGATCATCTTTACTCCCAAGCATAGGTTGACCACCTGGTCAGGAAAACATCACACACAGAGACAGATGATTTATTCCCATGTAACATTTAAGCAAGAAGAGCTTTTTTTTCTCTACCTGGCCCTTGGTATCTTCAGGTACTAAGAATACTGACACACAACTGTATTGCACAATACAGAACTGATTATAGCAAAACAGTGATGATTCTCATTGGCATCATAGAAAACATGCATACATACATATATACATACTTACATACATATATACATACTTACATACATATATGCATACGTACGTACGTACATACACATTTGCATACATACATACATACACACATACATACATTCTCTCTCTCTCTCTCTCTCAGTTATCATTATCCTTATCATTATTGTTGTTGTTGTTGCTGTTGTTGTTATCAATCTTATTATTACTATCATTAGTCTTACTAAAATTAGTATTGTTTGATTATTATTATGATTATGATTATTATCACCACTGTGATTATCATTATTATTGGGAGGGTGTTATTGTTGTTATTGTTGTTACGATTATTGTTGGAATGAATGAATGCACTTTCTAAGCATCTTTTCGACAAATGGCACGCCATAGCGAAAGTCGCTACTGTGTACTCTGAATTTTCATGGGAAAATGTTCTCCCACACCCGCAGGCGTTCGCCATTAGCGCTGGAGATGATTCACATTGGACCAGTTCAACAAAACCACTTTGTTTTGGTTGATTTCGTTGAGGGATGATAGGATACAAGTTTCAACATGTTCTTTCTTTCCATTTTCTGGGCGTTAGAAATGAACGACTGATGTCGGTCGTGGCGACACACTGAGTGAGTAAAGAGCGATTTAGCTGTGACATGCTGGCCTGACACAGCAGGTTTGGCCTTGAGACGATTTCAATCAAACGCGGAACTACACTGCAGAAAAAATTGTTGGACGAATGTGGAGAGATTGACAACACCACCTGCAACACTGCATGAAGGCACCCTGCTCTGCAGGCGCCATCCTCCCACTCTTTTTCATTCTTCTTCTTGTTGTTCTTTTTGTTCTTCTTCTTCTCATTGTTATCACTACTGTGTTTACCATTATTATTACTGTTGTTATTGTTATCATTATTTTCATCATTATCATAAATACTACCACTACTATATGATTGTTATTTATGATTATTAATATTATTATCATTATCATTGTTACTGTCGTTGTTGTTATTATTGTCGTTATTATTATTATTATACTGTCATTATGGTTATTGTTTTCATTTTTATCATTATCATTATTATACGTGGTATTGTTGCCGTTGTCGTTGTCATCATCATCATTATCATTATCATTACTATTATAATTATGATAATTATTACTATTATCATTATTGTTGTTGTTGTTACTGTCGTTATCGTTATCAGAATAGTAATTACCATCATCATTGTCATCATCATATATTTTCACTACTATTACCGTTACCTGGTAGCATAGCCATCGTATGCTTTCCTTTATGGTAAAGTTAACGTGATCATCTGAAAGTCTATTTTTTCACTGACTGAACGTGCCATAGACGTTTTCCCTCATCAGAGCTGAAATGATCATCATTGTCAACACCATCCGATCATCGGTTTGCTCGTTTATTTGGCAACAGATTCGCTGAAGACTCTCTTCCATTATTGTTATCAGAAAATAAACAGTTTCCAATTTAACAGAAAAAGGAAAAAAAAAAAAAAGGGGGGGAGAGAGAGAGAGAGAAAACACCTTCCCTTTTACCTTGAAACGAACTGTCTCTCTGACTCACCCAATGAATGCGCAGCTTACAGTTGGTGCGGTACAGGAAGTAGCCAGCGAGCATGCCGACGACGTAGACCCCCATCCGGTTGTAGGGTTTGATATAATAGATTTCAAAGTAATCAGAAAATCTGAAAATGAAAGCATATCTTCGCTGAGATGAGAGAGAGAGAGAAAGAGAAAGAGAGAGAGAGAGAGAGAGAGAGAGAGAGAGAGAGAGAGAGAGAGAGAGAGAGAGAGAGAGAGAGAGACAAACAGACAGACAAACAGACAGACAGACAGAGACAGACAGCGCCATTGCAGTTCTTCAACCAGATTGGGAAAGCACGTATTTGCCAACATCTGGCCTCCCTTACAAAAAAAAAAGTACAGAATACTAGCCACACGACAATGTGTATGAGAACCGTTACAATGACAAAACAACCAGTCTTTGCACATTGGGAGAGGCAGTGGCAAGAAGCACAGAGAGCGAGAGAGAGACAGACAGACAAAGAGACAGAGACAGAGAGAGAGGAGAGAGAGAGAGAGAGAGAGAGAGAGAGAGAGAGAGAGAGAGAGAGAGAGAGAGAGAGAGAGAGAGACTGACACCTAATTGTCATTATTGTGGGATGACTCTTGAAAGGTAGTAGCAACTTCTCTTGTTGTTGTTCTTTCATTAGAATACCCAATCGTTGTGCTTTTAAACAGGATAAAAGAATGACATGAACAAGAACAGCAAGAATTTACTTTCGAAGTACTGCACACAACCCTATTGTCATGAACATAACAAATAATGATTTTCAAAAAAGGTATAGCTTATGAAATAATATACATGTTCTTAGCCATCTACTTAAATGTTCAATGTCAATTTGTTTCTAAACAGTATGCATGAGAGAGATGGAAAAAAACACACACACACACACACACACACACACACACACACACACACACACACACACACACAAGCGCGCGCGCGCGCGCAGGTGTAAGCCGTCCCTTTCCTCATCCAGCTCTCCCAACATGAAGCCACTTACGTGTCGGTCTGATTGCCACCTTGTACCGCTTGAATGAGCCCCGGGGGCAGCCCATACTGCTGACTGAGAACCCCGGGGATGACGGAGGTGGCCAGCAAGAACAGTGCCGACACCACACAGCCCACCACAGGGAAGCTGAGAGAGCAGGATTCGTTATTATGAAAAAGTAACAATAACTAGAAAAGTGCAGACAAATCACTAGAAATTGTTACTATTCAATGAAAACGAATTACTCCAAGGCTATTCATCAGTTTGTAGACAATAACTTTCTAGCGCTTACGGTCAGTTGGGAAATTGTTCATGATCTGGCGGAATGGATCCCAGATTCGTTATTCTGAACCGGATCCGCACATAGATCCGCACCAAAGGTGAATGTGTTCATCTTTTGGCCACGTCCCACCTTTTTCGCTAGGTTGGTTTTGTTTGAAAGTAGTTGGTAAATTTTTACGTCATTTTGCTGACAAAGACACAAACAAACACGGACAAAGATACAAACAAACAAAGAGACAGACGTGGGTGAAAACAATGTCTCCCTGAGCACTATCACGGCGCTAAGCTAGCAGAGCACAAACCTCCGCCAGGATTATTAAACCATTCCCTGATCCGTTCTTGGAGTCACCTCGTTTGTGAAAACAACTGTTCTCCCCAAACCACCGGGAGAAGTAATCGTAGCACCAGGACTGAAAGAGTTGTTTCCTTTAAGACTAAGCAGTGGGGGGAAAAGCATGAGGTATCAATGTTCACCTCACTAGAAACTTTTGATACTCCACGAAAATAATGTACCTCACATAATGAATTGAATTAGTAACAGTCTCCGTTGATTTTCTGTGAAAGATAGATATGTCTAAAATCTTGCTGAATACGACATATCCTTTCGTTTGGATACAAACCTTTTGCCTTGTTTTTTTTTCTTCTTTTTTTGTATGTTTTTTTAATTTGGTCCGTGGGCAATGTCCAATCTTTCAACCAAGTTTCATCAAAATCGGTTCATTTTGCCTGATACATTCAATTCAATTCAACTATATGTCGTAATCCTGCATTCAACATCTGATTTGGATCCTAAGCACTAATCCACACCAACATTACCCTCGGAAACATTTCATGTTTCCACCAAGTTTGATTAAAATGGACTCAACAGTTCCTCAACAATTCAGCCAAAAGACTGGTAAGCGAAGAGACACAGGAGAAAACATGAAGTCCTTGGTGAGGTTAGCAATAACAATTATCTAAACAATGACCAACTCAGCCAAAAGACGGGCTCTTGCAATGAAATGAGTGGACCTCCACAGATCCTCATAGAAAGTAATGGATATCAGTCAAGTCACCTCTCTCGGCCCCTAGGTAACCTCCTCCTCCCCCCCCCCCAACCCACCAGCCTTGGACAGAATATGCTGTCCGTGGTCCTCATGAACAGGAAGGAAAGGGCACGGAGTGGACGTGGACGTTCAGGCGTTTGCCCTGTCCGCAGTAGGAGGAGAATACTGACACCTTCCTGCATGTTCAGCAGATGGTAGCTGTCCTGTGGATGTGTTGTCCCATTCAGAGACTTTGTCATGAGTCGGCCGAACGTTCTCGAGCATTTAGGCAAATTAAGGGTAGTTTTGCTGTTGCTGAGAGCAAGTTCCTTGGGTTCTTCAAGTGTGCGAATTCAGGCATCACCAGGGGGGGAATACCCCGAGTAGTTTACTGAAGGAGGGAGAGTACTGGGAAGTGTTTCGCATGTCCGAAGGATAGCAACAAGGACATGCCGACCTGCCGGTCCTGGATAAAGACAGTGTCCACTTGGGTACTGGCTATTAACTGGGCTAAAAGGAAGGCAATCGTGTCAGGTGACCGTCACGGGTAGGCGACCGTCAGCCTGCAGGCAGAGTACAGCGACCCTTCAGTCGTTCTTCTTTTGAGGAATGAATGGAAGGCTTCGGACTATCGAATTGTTTGCACCTTGTTGTCTATAGGGTGTAGTCACCACTTAAAGCATTAGTCCTGGCTGGTAGAGAAGTCCAGGCTGTTAGTATAATGGGTAGCTTTGGGGAATGGAACATGAGTTGAATAGGAGGTTATGCATTAACCACTTGGTACCCAAGTCCTTGTTGGTGCTAACAGCTGTGGTGTGTGTGTATGTGTAGGTGACTAGTGATTCCATTGGGGAATAAAAATAACTCGGGGAGTTATTGGTACAAATCGTGTGATGTGTGTGTGCCCAGTGATTCCATTGGTTGAACCAGTTAAACTCGAGTTCTCTCTTGTTTGAGAATGGATATAAGGTGCCTGGAAAACCAGGAAGTGTGTGACTCACTTGAGGGAAAGTGAACTCGCCCGTCTTGCTGAGGGCTCAAGAAAATACAGCGAGAAGCAGAGGTTTGCTATCGCCTCGTTGTCTCCTGGGTGGGGACGTAAGACAGTGGAGGTTGCTGTAGCCTCGGAGCCGACGACGAGAAGAATTGTCTCCCGTGTGGGGACGGTCGACAGCAAGACGTGTTAGCCTGTTGGAGCCTAGACAGGGAGCTGCCAGACAACGGTGGGGTGTTTGCAGCCAGAGAAGACCTGTGGGAGAGGCTGACAGGAGCCCTTTCCGTGGAGAGGGCGGAGTGCGGTGGAGTCCGGAAGACTCGTGTGAAGGTGCGACTAAAGCTACGTTGCCAGTGTTCCCCAACTGGGATTAGGCCAATCGGGAGGACACAACCGTGTGGCAGCTTCAGCTCGTGGTCGCACAGTGTGATGAGAGAAACTGACGGTCAACCAAGGAATGCTGGCAAGTTATGGATGTTTCATTTGTTCTTAAGTTTATAAATGTGCAAATGTAATAGTGAAATATTGTCTTTCCTGGTTAAGTAAGAATCACTGAAGAACAGGGGATGCGATTGATGAGATTGTCTGTATGGTGTTTACATCGTTGTGTGATACAGATAATTGTGTTGTGTAGTGACGGGTGGGGGCTCGGAGTCAAGTTAAATAAAAGTTGATTATTTTCTGTGAAATGTCATTGGTTTCCCGTCACCTTTGTGCGGGCCCGATGTGAGTGACAGAGTGCATGTGCCTATGCGAGAGCGCATTTTGGTTGTGAAAGCATAAATACTTCTGTCTATAACCCCCTGCATCCCTGCATATGATAATTATATTTTAATAACGAGGGGGAGCGTCGGAGACCCGTCACAGACTTCATGGTGGTGTTCATCACTTTGCGGTATTTTAATATCTGCACGTGTCCCTTCTGTGGGTAAAGAGATCCACAGTGCCACCCTAGTCTACTTAATGTCTGCACATGTCTCTTCTGCGGGTGGGGGGAGGAGGAAGGGGGGGGGTAAAGAGATCCATTGCAGTGCCACTATATTGTACATAATGTCTGCACGTGTGTCTAATGCAGGTGGGGTAGTTCGCATACTGTGCTGATTCAAGAACTGACACGGCATCAGACAGGAAGACAATGTGTACATCTGCTGCATTCTCAGGGGATTTTTAGCAAAGATCGAGATTTCAGCTCTGTAGTTTGTAAAGTGGAAAACATGTTGGCGTTCATTTCGACTGCCCCTGACCAATTGGGAAGTAGATGTATATCTCGCCTCGTCTCTAAACTGCTTCACTGCTGAGGATCCAGTTGTAGGTATCTCCTAGGGGACAATATATCTTCTAGGGGAGAATGTACTTCAAGTGTAGAAACTGTACAGGCTTTCTTGCTTTCACTGCTGTGCTCATTCTGGGTGGTGAGGAGACGCACTCAGGTACTGATGGAGATACTGTCCACCTTAATTTACCACGGAGGAAGAGGATTCTTTGGATTCACTGTTTTTGCTTGTACTGCGAGTTGTGTTGGTGTTTTTCTTCTGCAGAGGTGTAGTCCCTTCAGAAAAAGGGACCTTTTTAGTCGTCCCAGTCTTTGTTCTTTTCGCCTTTTATTCTTAAAATGGTCCATGCAAAACTTTCCCTTGCTATGCTGTATCATTTGTCTTGCTCTATGTTCTCTTTTTTGCAGGGATGGAACAGCTGTTGTTTGTAGCATTTTGTCTATGAATGTAGATTCATGGCACCAGTTATGATGCCATTCTGTCCAGTGTCTGGTAGTGTGATTGAGCTGCTTTTGTCCATCCACTAGAACCTTACACAAGACGTGGTTGCCTTATGCCTGGGTAGATACTCCGGATGATCATCTCGCTGGCTCCCACTGTGCTCTAGACAGCCTTCTGACAATGTTCAACTGCCCGTTGGCCTTTGGCCTCTGTCGTTCCGGACACATGTCTTCCATGTTATCATCCTCTCATCCCAGGTGACTTCAAGTACGTCTGTTGGTCCTTGTGCCGCAGTAAAGCGTCTCCAAAGGTCAGGTTGCCCGGTCTCTGCGTTTGTAGAGAGAGCTAGAAAATTGCAGCCGTTGACTTCTCTTTGTTGACAGATAAACATGACCTGTTTTAACCAGTCTGTGAGTCTATTCAGCGTGATGTGTATGCTGCAGTTGTGGCATGCTCTTCAGGGCACACGAACACCGGATCATCTGCACGGAACCCACGGGTAGCTCTGATACAAGATCGTTCATGTACAGTGAAATCAGAGGATGACAATACTCCTCCTCGGAGAAGCTCTGACGCAGCTGCATCTCCTGCTGTAGAATCCATCCGGTGACACTTCAGCTCTGCTGCCGCGCAAGTATGTTTTAGTCCACCAGTGCATGTTACCTTCAAAGGCCCTTTGTAACAGCCTCTTGGGAGATCGTCTCACCACACCTTGTTGAAGGCCTTTTGTGGATCAGTAAAGGGAACGTGTGTTACTTTCTGTCTAGGAATGTATTTTCTATTACCTGAGCAAGACACGTTCTTTGATCTCTTGTGCTTTCGTACCACTCGGTCTATTGCGGGTACGAGTTTCCTTGAAGGCCGCTGCATAAGAACTAGACAAGGAAACCATCTCTTTACACACCTGTCCATGGCCTTTGGTACAACGCAGTGAGTGTTGCTCTCTGGTCATAGGTATGCCTCCTCTATGTCTGATAGCTCAGGATCCACGTTCTGGTCCTCCTTTTCTTCAGAATGGGCGCAATCCTGGCTCCTTCTAGTATTACCTGGGTCACCTGTTTTTCTCTCCACCTTAGGTTGTAAATATCTTGCAGTTTACTCATGGCAATGCAGTCAGCTATGGTAGCATCTCAGAAATGCTGTGTCCACTTGGAAAAGTTCTCTTCTTTAGCTGATGGATTGCCATCAGTTTTGCACTTCTTGTCTCTTTCTTTACTGAGTCATTGACTTGTTTAGTTCATTTTTCTGTCTTTATGTTCCTTCTTCCTTCTACTGTCACTGCTGCCCCTGCCAATACTACTACTACCACTACTACTACTGTTGCTGCTGCTACTACTACAGCTGCTGCTGCTGCTGCTCCTCCTCCTCTTCCTACTACTACTACTGCTACTACTACTACAGCTACTACAACTACCTCTACCACCACCACTACTACTACTGCTACTACTACCACCACCACCACCTCCATCACCACCACCACCACTTTCAGTAATATATTAGTAATTTTAATCTTGAAAAATCAAAAACAAAAAGTATATTAGAATTACCACTATTGCTGCTACAACTGCTAACAGCTAATACTCTACTATTGCTTTGACTGCTACTGCTGCTGCTGCTGCTGCTGCTACAATTACTGATGACACCGACGTAACTACCAGGGTAGCATAATACGGTCTTGTGTTACGTCACCGTGAGCAGGTGACAAAGATTTGGATTGTCAGGGAAAAGTCGCACGTAATGAAAAGCAGATCTAATCAGTCAACTTATTCTCAGTGCACATATCCCTTTCACACATCAAGGAAACTGAAAACACGCTACAGAAAAGGCTCCCCCTTCACTCTTCACTCCCCCTTCCCTACGCCCTTTTCTGTTTCATGGCACGTGGGTCAAAATAGGCCCACACCCTCTCTCACTGTATGTGTAATATCTAGCAAGCAAAGTATAGTCCACAGTATGTTAGAAATTACGTTTTGTGTTTTATGTTTCAAAACAGAACAATATTCTTGGTTATTCAAAGAGTAGGATTATCAACGCAGCCTGACAAATGATAAACAAACCAACCAACCAACCGGACTGTTACTTACAAGAACAAGGGAACGAAGATGAGAGGGCTGAGGATGTAAAACTGCATGTCATTGGCAGATACCAGGACACAGCGAAGCACTGGAACCGAAACAGGATTGAAACCCTCACAACCCACATCTCTATTCGTTTTAAACCTGCAGAATTCTACTTACATCAACGTAGTCTGGAATTCTGTCTACATCCTACTTCTATTTGTATTCGAAGAGTTCTGTCCGCATCAATCTCCAACTTCAGAATTCTGTTTGCATCAATATATGCTAGTGATTCTGAGTATATCATCTAACAGTAAAACAATTATGTCAGCATCAACATGCACCCATAAAATGACAACTGTATTCATTCTATCTATATGGCTTACATCTGTGTAATCCTGTGTACATCAACGTTACACCCAAACAATTCCATCTGCATTGACTTACACCAATATATTTCGATCTGCATGAACGTACATGTGAATAATTCTGCCTGCTTTTGTTTGGCAAGCGTTCAATTCTATTCATATTAATATACATCTATGCTGTTCTAATTGTATCAACTTGGTACCAACACATTTGTACTAGCATTAACTTACACCGGACTATCCTATCTCCGTTAACTTTACATCCCTATAATTGTATTAGCTTGAACACTCACCTGCACAACTCTATTGGCATACCTTACATCTGTAATATTCAATCTGCCTGAACATATAATTCTGCATGGACATACACCCCTCAGAACTCTTAAGATCGGCCCGGTCGGGCTCAGTTCATTTAGGCCCGTTGCAACAGGGCCATGTACCACAACAAGGGTTCAGAATCGTTAGGTCCCAAGATCCAAGTCAAATAGGGCCATAGCACAATTTGGCCCAAGTGCAATAGGGCCAATGTCCGGTAGGGCCCAGGCCCCATTGGGCCCAGACTCAAAAAGGCCCGGTATCATAAGGCTCCAGTAACATTAAGGCCCAATTCCATCAGGCCCCAGTTCCAATGGATCAAGACCAATATGACAACGTTTCATTACGTCAGATGAGTAACAGGTGCTGATTAGATTAGTAACTGGAGTTCCTTCTCTGATTATGGAGGGACTGACAGACACGCTGACAGACAGACAGACAGGCGATTACCAGAAGACAGAGAAAAGAGACAAAATGAAGTAAACTGGATGAGAGAGAGACTTGCAAATTAAGAGAAAGAAAAACTGAATCCGAGTGAGAGAGACAGACAAACAGAAAGGAGGACAGAGACAGTGAATGTGTGTGTGTGTGTGTGTGTGTGTGTGTGTGTGTGTGTGTGTGTGTGTGTGTGTGTGTGTGTGTGTGTAATGTGTGTGTGTGTGTGTGTGTGTGTGTGTGTGTGTGTGTGTGTGTGTGTGTGTGTGTGTGTGTGTGTGTGTGTGTGAAATGGATCCAAGTGGAATGGCTGCGATTAAGAATAATGCCGATAGGTGTCAGGCTCAATAGGCCCCCTGTGGAGATGAATCCCGTTTTGGGTCGTACAGGGCATGGGACATAATAGTATGGTCTAAGCACCGACGGAACACTGCAAATCAATCGGGGGGAAAAGATCTAAATTCTTTATCTGTATTAAGACCGGTTTTCATATTCATAGTATTTTGTGTAGAAGAAACGATTCATGAACCTTCGGGTCAAGAAAGGAAAGGAGATCCATTTTCTACAAGTCGCTACTGTTGAGTTGGATCAGAGTGACTGTGAACCATTCCATATTGTGAAAGAAGTTTGTGTTTCAACGATTCCTGAAAGAACAAAAAATAACCCACTCACCTCTTTCTCGGCCTTCCAGAAGTTGTTGATGTAGAGCAAGTTGGTCCACCAGTACTTTGGCACAGTTGTCCTCATCGGGAAATTTGGCCGGCCAAAAAGGACCTTCACCCCAGTGAGGTATCAGACAGGTGGCCACCATGAGACACAGCATGTAGGCTGGAGTCAGTCTGTCAAAGGACACACCATGTAGACTGGAGTCAGTCTGTCAAAGGACACACCATGTAGGCTGGAGTCAGTCTGTCAAAGGACACAGCATGTAGGATGGGGTCAGTCTGTCAAAGGACACAGCATGTAGGCTGGAGTCAGTCTGTCAAAGGACACACCATGTAGGCTGGCGTCAGTCTGTCAAAGGACACAGCATGTAGGCTGGAGTCAGTCTGTCAAAGGACACCACATGTAGACTTCAGTCAGTCTGTCAAAGGATACAGCATGTAGACTTCAGTCAGTCTGTCAAAGGACACCACATGTAGACTTCAGTCAGTCTGTCAAAGGATACAGCATGTAGGCTGGAGTCAGTCTGTCAAAGGATACAGCATGTAGACTGGAGTCAGTCTGTCAAAGGATACAGTATGTAGGCTGGAGTCAGTCTGTCAAAGGACACAGCATGTAGGCTGGAGTCAGTCTGTCAAAAGACACAGCATGTAGGCTGGAGTCAGTCTGTCAAGGACACACCATGTAGGCTGGAGTCAGTCCGTCAAAGGTCAAAGCATGTAGGCTGGAGTCAGTCTGTCAAAGAACACAGCATGTAGGCTGGAGTCAGTCTGTCAATACATGTCAAAAGTCACAGCATGTAGGATGGAGCCAGTCTGTCAAAGGACACAGCATGCAGGCTGGAGTCAGTCTGTCAAAGGACATAGCATGTAGGATGGAGTCAGTCTGTCAAAGAACACAACATGTAGGCTGGAGTCAGTCTGTCAAAGGACACAGCATGTAGGCTGGAGTCAGTCTGTCAAAGGACATAGCAGGTAGACTGGAGTCAGCCTGTCAAAGGGCACAACATATAAGATTGAGTCAGCCTGTCAATACATGTCAAAGGACACAGCATGTAAGATGGAGTCAGCCTGTCAAAGGACGCAGCATGTAGGTTGGAGTCAGTCTGTCAATACATGTCAAAGGACACAGCATGTAGGTTGGAGTCAGTCTGTCAAAGGACACAGCATGTAGACTCGAGAGTCAGTCTGTCAATACATGTCAAAGAACACAGCACGTAGGCTGGAGTCAGTCTGTCAAAGGACACAGCATGTAGGCTGGAGTCTGTCACAGCATGTAGGCTGGAGTCAGCCTGTCAAAGGAAACAGCATTTAGGTTGGAGTCAGTCTGTCAAAGGACATAGCATGTAGGATGAAGTCAGCCTGTCAATACACGTCAAAGGTCAAAGCATGTAGGTTGGAGTCAGTCAGTCTGTCAAAGGACACAGCATGTAGGATGGAGTCAGTCTGTCAATACATGTCAAAGATCACAGCATGTAGGCTGGAGTCAGTCTGTCAAAGGACACAGCATGTAGGCTGGAGTCAGTCTGTCAATACATGTCAAAGATCACAGCATGTAGGCTGGAGTCAGTCTGTCAATACATGTCAAAGGACACAAACATGTTGGCTGGAGTTAGTCTGTCAAAGGACACGGTATGTAGGCTGAAGTCAGTCTGTCAAAGGACACAGCATGTAGGCTGGAGTTAGCCTGTCAATATATGTCAAAGGACACAACATGTAGGCTGAAGTCAGTCTGTCAAAGGACACAGCATGTAGACTGGAGACAGTCTGTGAAAAGTCACAGCATATAGGCTGGAGTCAGTCTGTCAATACATGTCAAAGGACACAGCATGTAGGTTGGAGTCAGTCTGTCAATACATGTCAAAGGACACAGCATGTAGGTTTGAGTCAGTCTCTCAATACATGTCAAAGGTCACAGCATGTAGGCTGGTGTCAGTCTGTCAAAGGACACAGCATATAGGATGGAGTCAGTCTGTCAATACATGTCAAAGGACACAGCATGTAGGTTGGAGTCAGTCTGTTAATACATGTCAAAGAACACAACAACATATATGATGAAGTCAGTCTCTCAATACATGTCAAAGATCACAGCATGTAGGTTGAGTCAGTCTGTCAACACATGTCAAAGGTCACAGCATGTAGGCTGGAGTCAGTCTGTCAATACATGTCAAAGGACACAGCACGTAGGTTTGAGTCAGTCTGTCAACACATGTCAAAGGACACAGCATGTAGGTTTGAGTCAGTCTCTCAATACATGTCAAAGGTCACAGCATGTAGGCTGGTGTCAGTCTGTCAAAGGACACAGCATATAGGATGGAGAGTCAGTCTGTCAATGCATGTCAAAGGACACAGCATGTAGGTTGGAGTCAGTCTGTCAATACATGTCAAAGGACACAGCATATATGATAAAATCAGTCTCTCAATACATGT
>JADBJO010001346.1:102500-125000 GCA_016801955.1 Conus betulinus | reverse complement strand
ATCAGAATGAAAAGTAAAAAAAAAAATTAAGAAGCAACAACATGAACGATAATTGCTGTTCTCGCACCAGAACAGTCAATGCTTTTGCATGAATGTTATTTTCACCTCATAATTACTTCACAGTTTTCCTCATACACATCAACATCATTATTTGAAAACAGGATGAGTTAAGCGAGACGCGGAGACATAAATATGATTTTCATATGCACATTGTGAATATCAAGAATAGACATACTGAAAGTTTGACATAAAAGTATACCCATACAACATTTGACCATTGTGGAGCACAACGTAGTGTTCATGCCAAAAGTATAATTTTGACGGCTTTTCGTTACAATAATTACATTTCAATTGCTTTTGATAACAATATTTGTGAGGTTTGGAGGCTTTATACATGGTTTCATCCCTATGTGCTCACCCCCCTCTTCCTCTTCAATCCAGCCCTTTCCCACCATCCCCACCCAAAGCCTATAGAAACTTGCCCCCCCCCCCCCCTCCCCCCACTCACTTCCCATGCGACGTGTCCCTATGCACATGCAAGAAGTCTAGTCAAAATATCTCCATTGATGTACGATTTATTTAGTAACGATGACAACATAATTTACCAACACCAAAAGAAAAACACATTCTTTTTTGTGTGTGTAATGAAACTTCCCCGAAAATAAATCTTCCGAACAGAATGAAACTTCCGTACAATTGGAAACCAGGTCTGGGAGAGACTGACCTGAGAACGAAGAAGGAATCGACAGACAAGGTGGCATTAAGGATGCCCTGGTACGACCAGTCCGAGCTGATCTGCTTCAGATATGGCAGCACATTCACTGCACACACACTGTTCGGTTTTCAGGTTGTTTACAGTTCAGGGTGCGTTTGCTGACAACGATTTCCATTTGTGCCTGCAGTTGTTTACTATTTCTACTTTAGTATTTAGAGTTGCTAAGTGTGGTTTGCATAGTATTAACCATTTTTCTGTTGAACATAGGTTGCATCTTTTTGAAATGTTGTTGTATGGTGATGCCTTTTTTTTGATTTTCCAGGATATGTTATAGGTTGATTTTTTGTCTTTAAGTCTCCAAATATATTTGCTCAGTTCTGTTTGGTTTTTTTTGTATTTTTCTTTGTTGAATGACTGTTTATGGTTTGCGTACCTGGTTTTGAAGTGATTTTCAGTGATCCCTATGTATGTTTCTTTTTCATTTTCTGATGTCACAGTGGCTTGGTATACAATGTTGTTATAGAGGCATTTGTTGCTTAAGGGACACTGTTCTTTTTTAGTACAATTGCAGGATTTCCTTCTTCACCCTTCTTTGCTGTGTTGCTTTTCATTTTGTTGGATGAATCAATTATATTTTTAGGTTAGGCATGCATGAATATGATAGTTTGATGGTGTTCTTGTTGAATATTTTGGACAATTTGTGTTCTTTTGGGAAGGATGCTGTCAAAATTTTGAAAAATTCTTTCCCTACGTTTGTTTTTACTCGTCCATCATATGGAGGGTTGTACCATGTGATTTTTTTTCCTTTTTTTTTTTTTTTTTGTTCATGTTGTTATCTGGGGTGTGTATTGTAGTTTGTAGCTGTAACCACTTTTTTGCAATGCCTCTTGGTATTCTGCTGCTGCGTTGTTGAATACTCTTTCATTATGTGACAGATTAGATAATCTCTTGTTTATGCCATTGGGTATGGTTTTTAGTATAGATGGTGGGTGGTTGCTTTTGATGTTTACATAAATGGGTGTGTCATTAGGTTTCTTGTATGGTTTATATATGTGGTTGTTGAGGTCAAGTTTATGTCTAAGTAGTTCACTACCTTTTTGTTTGCTTCGATGGTGATTTTTAAGTTTTGGTTTTGGAAAATTTTGCATAGTTCTTTTTTTTCTTGTTTTCGATGGTTCTTGGATTGTTGTTTAGCGCGGCGAGGCCGTCGTCTCTGTACAGTCCGACTTGCTTTCCGAGTTGTTTTTGGATGTTGGATAGCATAAACAGTCCGACCAGTTCGCATGTTTCGGCACCGTCGTACGATCCCATGGTCACATCAAATGTTGAGTTTTTATTCGTTTTCTTGATCCATGTTTCATTTAGTTTTCTTGGTGTGAAGAATGATTTCCATTTCTGACCCTGTTATGTCTGTGTGTTCATTAGCAAATTTCAGAGCTTTAGTGAGTAGCTCTTCATCTATGGATGGGTAGAAGTCTACTATGTCGAATGTGATGAATACTGTGTTCTTCTGTTTGTTAAGTTTTTTTGAACCATTGGATAACTTCATATATGTGTTCTTCCAGAGGTTGTATTTCAGTGTTAATCACATTGTTAGTGTCATTGCATTTACTACAGACTTTCATCTTGTTTATGAATAACATGTTGTTGTTTTTTATACATCTCCTTATGGTGTGTGTGTCTTACATATTACACACGAATGTGTGTGTGCATATATGAGTGAGAGAGAGAGAGAGAGAGAGAGAGAGTGTGTGTGTGTGTGTGTGTGTGTGTGTGTGTGTGTGTGTGTAGAGGTGTGCATGCGTGTGTGTGTGTGTGTGTGTGTGTGTGTGTGTGTGTGTGTGTGTGTGTGTAAGGGGATGCATGTCTGTGCGTATATGCTGATGTGAATGTGGGTCTCTACGTGTAAGACTGTGCCTTCGTATGTGTATGTAAGCGGACACCTGAACACCAGCTGCACTGTGTATCATGTCTACTGGTCAGTATACGTAACCACCTCTCACACAGCGCTTCTCTCTTGGATTGTTCTTTCTGGCTCACCTACCACGCTGCTTGTTCCTAACTCCCTATACACACCCACACCCAGTCATGCCACAGCCTACATATCCACAGGGAACAATCGCGTTAGGGGGCCTTCACGAGGCCACCCACCAGTGAAGACGCTGCCCCGTCATATGATGTGACCTACTTGCCACGCTTCCAGGGCTGATCCAGGTGTGACCGAGGACGACCCAGGTCATGGACAGGAAGCGGATTCCGTGGATACAGGTCAGGCTGCCCCCAGACTGGCTGCTGTCCAGCAGCTTCCGGCCGTTGGTGTAGACCGAGAAGGCCACCAACGCCTTCCCCAACACACCTTGGGACACACAACACAAGAATGCTGACTAACTTCATGACCAATCACGGGACAGTCAACAGAATTTTACAAATCACGTAGTCCGACAGACACGGATGAGAAACAAAGAGAAAATTCAAGCAAGCTATTTTCTAATCCAGCATCTTTCCGTTTAAAATTCCCTTCGTTTTCAATAGGAACAAGATGAATGGTGTTTAAATGGACTTAGCGGTCAGAGGGGAATATCTATGAATGATGTTCTGCCCTTACACACACACTCACACGTACGCACGCACGAACACACACACACACACACACACACACACACACACACACACACACACACGCACGCACGCACACACACACACACACACACACACACACACACACACACACACACACACACACACACACACACACGTCAACAGCAAAAAATCGTCAGTAATGTGAGGACTACGCGCTGTCCTCTAACCCCACCACAACAGTACTTCTGTCCACCGTCATCCTGTCCCAAACGTCCAGATAGATAGATAGATAGATAGATAGATAGATAGATAGATAGATAGAGATAGATAGATAGATAGATAGATAGATAGATAGATAGATAGATAGATAGATAGATAGATAGATAGATAGATAGATAGATAGATAGATAGATAGATAGATAGATAGATAGATAGATAGATAGATAGATAGATAGATAGATAGATATAGATAGATAGCATGCATGCATAGATGCATGCATGCATGCATGCATGCATGCATGCATGCATGCATACATACATACATACATACATACATACATAGACAGACAGAAAGAGATAGAGAGGAGACACACACACGCACACACACACACACACACACACACACACACACACACACACACACACACACACACACACATCATACTGGTACTATCAAAAATCTCACCAAAAAAGATTTGGCCACACACACACACACACACACACACACACACACACACACACACACACACACACACATACACACCACCCCGCAACCTCCTCTTGGATAAAGCGATACGCCCCCGATGGATGCGCTGGAAAAACAGATAGTGAAGAGAGAGAGAGAGAGAGAGAGAGAGAGACAGACAGACAGACAGACAGAGACAGAGACAGAGAGAAACAGACAGACAGACAGAGACAGAGAATATGGAGTACACTGCCGTTGATGTGGTAAGAAAATGACAGCAACAACTTGCCCACCGAAGCAGGCTGGGAGGCACGGGGTGCAGATATTGGTATGGTGAGACAACGTTTGAGAACCATGGGAGTTTACCGACATTATTTCCAGCGTCTAGCCATCGTAATACTATATCTTCTCTACACTAGCATAGAACAGTCATCACCTCTTTTGTGTGGGCGATCCCTTCTCTGTTTTTAACCGTTAATAAACATTCAAAGTGTATGTCAGTGTTTACTATCCCCCCCCCCCCCCCCCCCCCCCCCCCCCCATACAGTCTTTCGAATGAGACTATAAACCGAGGTTCCGTGTGTGCACGCACGCATAACAGCTTGCACACACATAAAATCCCATCACGAACTTTCAGAAGAGAAGGCCAGTTTAGCCACTGGTATGGATGACACGTTACACATAGCATGCACCCTGCGTGAGAAATGGAAAGAAGGGAAGAAGTAAATGAAATGGATGACACAGGAAACGACTGAATGAAGCGCCAGCTGGCAGCTCTTCAGTCGGCACTACCCAGGTAGGCAGCCCACTGTGTGAACGAGTGTGGATTGTAAAGCGCTTAGAGCTTGGTCTCTAGCCGAGGATAGGCGCTAAATAAGTATTCATAATAATAACCGTCTACCAACACTCATCACGTCTATCATTTTGAATAACCCGTCTCTTTGCCACTACCAGCATCCATTATATCTATCATGCAGAATTTAGAAAGAGAGGGGTTACTTCCCGCCTAGAGCATAGACCAAAAAAGTACAGGACTTTTCTTCCTCTTTAGCATCACCCAATATTCATGACGTTTATCGTGTTAGATTATTTTTCATCTGTAGCATCTACCAGCATTCTAACAGCCTTGATAGCTCTAACAGTCACAGGTGATATTCTCCCCTCCCTAAAGATGTCAAAGCTCTAACAGTCGCAGGTGATATCGCTCCCTCCCAAAAGATGTCAAAGCTCTAATAGTCACAGGTGATATCCATCCATCCCTAAAGATATCTAACCTCTAACAGTCACAGGTGATATCATCCCTCCCTAAAAATTCAAAGCTCTAATAGTCACAGGTGATATCCCTCTCTCCCTAAAGATGTCAAAGCTCTTAGAGTAACAGGTGTTATTATCCCTCCCTAAAAATGTCAAAACTCTAATAGTCACAGGATATATCCATTCCTCCCTAACGATGCCGGAGCACTAACATCACAGGTGATATCCAACCCTCCCTAAAGATGCCAAAGCTCCAATAGTTATAGCTGACATCCCTCCCTCCCTAAAGATGCCAAATATGTAACAGTAACAGCTGATATCCCTCCCTACCTAAAGGTGCCAAAGATGTAACAGTAACAGCTGATATCCCTCCCTCCCTAAAGGTGCCAAAGATGTAACAGTAACAGATAATATCCCTCCCTCCCTAAAGATGCTACAACTGTAACAGTCACAGTGAATCCCTTCCTCCCTTATTTACAATTCCAGGGAGACTACCTCTACCCTTTACTCAGTTCAGGGATAGCAGCGACGGATGTTGTGCTGGGTTTGGGAAGCAACGGCTGTTGTTCAGGGTTCCTCATGACGTCGACGTTGTGGTGGAGCTGGCTGTGGTCGTTTTCGTGGTGTCCTTTGCGGTCGGCCCACCGGGATCGCTGCAGGAAGAGGAGGTCCAGCGCTGTGCCGGCCACAATCAGACACAGCAGGAGGCTGCAGATCACGCTGCAGGAACAGACACACAGCAACGGGCACATGTCAATGGGTCAATGTAGTGCCAGTCTGGGAGTGCACACACACACACACACACACACACACACACACACACACACACACACACACACACACACACGCTGCAGGAACAGACACACAGCAACGGGGCACATGTCAATGGGTCAATGTAGTGCCAACCTGGGAGTGTACACACACACACACACACACACACACACACACACACACACACACACACACACACACACACACGCTGCAGGAACAGACACACAGCAAGGGACACATGTCAATGGGTCAATATAGTGCCAACCTGGGAGTGCACACACACACACACACACACACACGCGCGCGCGCGCGCGCGCGCGCGCGCACGCTGCAGGAACAGACACACAGCAAGGAGCACATGTCAATGGGTCAATGCAGTGCCAGTCTGGGAGTGCACACACACACACACACACACATACACACATACACACGCGCGCGCGCGCGCGCGCACGCACGCACACACACGCACGCTGCAGGAACAGACACACAGCAAGCGGTACATGTCAATGGGTCAATGTAGTGCCAGTCTGGGAGTGCACACACACACACACACACACATACACACACACACACACACACACACACACACACGGCGCGCCAGCGTGCCCTGCAGGAACAATCATACAGCAATAGGTATATGCCAATGGGTATAGCCAGTCTAAAGGTGTCAACACACACACACACACACACACACACACACACACACACACACACACACACACACATACATACATGCATACATACATACATACATATGCACGTAGGTACGCACGCACCCATGCACACACACACACACACACACACACACACACACACACACACACACACACACACACACACAGGTATTGAAGTATGATGATGGTATGATGCATATATTAATGTTGAATATTTTTTTTTCCAATATTTTGTTTTCATTATCTTACAAATGTGATCATTACTAGTTTGATATGCGCTTAATGTTCTTTTGATTTCTGGTTTTGTGATGATGGTTGCTCCTGAGGCAAATTCGAAAGATAAAATAGTCTTTTTTTTCAGATTTTCTATCTTGACACTTGGAGATAAAGGTGGCAGGTGGAGGGGACAATGGAGAAAACGATGCGATGAGAGAGAGAGAGAGAGAGAGAGAGAGAGAGAGAGGGCGGAGAGAGTGAGAGACAGCCAGCCAGAGGAGGGAAAGGAACGTGGGGGATAAAGGGGGCAGGGTGAGGGGGCGCAGGGGGTGGGGTGGGGTTGTGGAGCGAAAGATTTAGATTGATAGACAGACATACAGAGGCAGACAGACTGGGTTTCAGTAAATAACGAACCCCACAATCCCAACACACACACACACACACACTCTCTCTCTCTCTCTCTCTCTCTCTCTCTCTCTCTCTCTCTCTCTCTCTCTCTCTCTCTCTCTCCTCCGTACTACCCCCTCCAGAAAAAGTGACAAAACTGGGAAGAGCAATAGAAAAAGGAGGAACAACTTACACAATAACCCCCACCTTCCACCCCCACCCCTCAAAAAGAATGATAATAATAATAAATGACAATAATGAGGAGGAGAAGGAGGAGGAAGAGGAGGAGAGGAGGAGGAGGAGAAGAAGAAGAAGAAGAAGAAGAAGAAGAAGAAATAAAATAAAACAAAGGTAGTGGAGGAGAAACATGAGAAGAAAGAGGACCAAGGTGACAATGACGACGACAAGAAGGCCCCTCCACCCCACCCCCACCCCCTTACATGCCACGACAGCTTTAGCGTCGAGGGATCGAGTCTCCTGACACACAGCTACAGGGTTGATTTGACTTGTCAGGTTGAGAGTCCTGGCCACTGCAACAGCGAAAAACAGTTGTATGAAAGCCGCTGGTTTTGTGTACCAGTCACTGGGAAGTTTATTAAATTCTGAGAACTGCATAGCCTGATCTGTATCTAATTACATAAGAGACAGAGATAACACAATTACAACCTAATGTCCGGTTCAGTTTCCGTTTAAAGCGTACTTAACATTACCAGACAGACACGGAGAGTTTTCCTCAAACGCCTTGTTTTGACTAATCATACTTGTGTTGAATAATCGCTGGAAAGCCACGGCGGTCAATCAGCTTTGTTTGGCCAAAGTTCGTATCTAACGCAGTAAAAAGACGCCCCGCTCACCGTCTTCCGTCTTGACAAAAGTTAATTGTGATCTAAGAGGTCAGACATGGAAATGTTTTCCAACCTGAGGCACTCTTGGAGAGAGCATTGACGCCAATGTTCAACGAAGGACTGAAAGAAAACAGAATAAAACACTGATGACCAGTTAAAGAAGAAAACTGAGATACAATGACTGCAGAAAGGAAAGAATCAACAAGGACACCTGTGAAGCTTACCACATGAATAAATTTTGGATCACCCCTTTGTGTCAAATATACTAAGTATAATTCAATTCACCCTTCTTTTTCACTGCTCTGTGGGTGTGACGCACATGTATATATCTATCTTTACTTCTTAAATACTTTCTTTCGAACATTTTAACGTATAAACTGTTTTCATCTTGTTCAATCACTGATCTTGTCGACTGTCACCTTGCAGATAACAACAACAACAAAAACAAAAACGTTTTTAAGCAGGGTTTTTTTTTTTCATGACTAACTAAGTGTTAGGTCTTGAATCAAGAAAAGTGAATGAATAACGCCGCACAACTCCTATTAATAATAATTTCCGTTTCACTAATCTCATTAATCTTTCTGTGGTTTAAGTGCAGTGGTCACTTTGTCACACTCACTGTGTACTGATACTGAAATGGGACAGTGGGTGGAAAAGCCGCAAACTATGTCTACCAATCAGAGGTTGTTTCTTCATACGATGAACTGGGGTCGGTGCGGAGGAAAACATCAAAGAGCGGACCATATGAGCTCAGGGATTAAAAACTGAATCTGAACGGGTTGTATAAATCTCTCTCTCTCTCTCTCTCTCTCTCTCTCTCTCTCTCTCTCTCTCTCTCTCTCAAAAAATATGTGGGTAAACAGATAAACCAGAAAGCGAATAGTTTCAAAATGAAGTGACTGAGGGCGAAAAATAAAGCATAATTTAGATAGAAAAGGGGTTAGTTACCGCCACAGATACAGGCGGATTAGAAGAAAAAACACAATACATTTCAAACTCTTGGGTCTTCTTCAGGCAAAAGCAAACAATGGGCAATGACAACGAAGACCGAGTTACCACTTATCTTCTCATATTCGGCGCATTTATCACTACAGAATAACCAAGAAATGAATAATAAACAGAATTCACACAGGTTGAAAGAACTGTATATCCTTTCAAGAATTTCAGTCTTCCTCCTTCAGCTGCGCTCTCTCTCTCTCTCTCTCTCTCTCTCTCTCTCTCTCTCTCTCTCTCTCTCTCTCACACACACACACACACACACACACACACACACACACACACACACACACACACACACACACACTCACTCACTCACTCACTCTGAAGAAGCAGTAGCAGAAACACCGCTACAAGTAGCTGTCCCTACAGTAGCAGCAACACCGGCAGCACAGGGAGATGTCCACACTTACCCATGTTGAGCAGCAGGGAGATGTCCACACTTACCCATGTTGAGCAGCAGGGAGATGTCCACACTTACCCATGTTGAGCAGCAGGGAGATGTCTACACTTGCCCATGTTGAGCAGCAGGGATATGTCTACTCTTACCCATGTTGAGCAGCAGCAGGGAGATGTCTACACTTGCCCATGTTGAGCAGCAGGGATATGTCTACTCTTACCCATGTTGAGCAGCAGGGAGATGTCTACTCTTACCCATGTTGAGCAGCAGGGAGATGTCCACACTTACCCATGTTGAGCAGCAGGGAGATGTCCACACTTACCCATGTTGAGCAGCAGGGAGATGTCTACACTTGCCCATGTTGAGCAGCAGGATATGTCTACTCTTACCCATGTTGAGCAGCAGGGAGATGTCTACTCTTACCCATGTTGAGCAGCAGGGAGATGTCCACACTTACCCATGTTGAGCAGCAGGGAGATGTCTACACTGCCCATGTTGAGCAGCAGGGAGACGTCTACACTTACCCATGTTGAGCAGCAGGGAGACGTCTACACTTACCCATATTGAGCAGCAGGGAGACGTCGTCTACTTTTACCCATGTTGAGCAGCAGCGAGATGTCTACACTTACCCCTGTTGAGCAGCGGGGAGATGTCTACTCTTACCCCTGTTGAGCAGCAGGGAGATGTCTACTCTTACCCATGTTGAGCAGCAGGGAGATGTCTACTCTTACCCATATTGAGCAGCAGGGAGATGTCTACTCTTACCCATGTTGAGCAGCAGGGAGATGTCTACACTTACCCATGTTGAGCAGCAGGGAGATGTCTACACTTACCCATGCTGACCAGCAGGGAGATGTCTACACTTACCCATGCTGAGCAGCAGAGAGATGTCTACACTTACCCAAGTTAAGTATCAAGATGATGTCTACACTTAACCATGTTAAGTATCAAGGTGATGTCTACACTTAACCATGTTCAGTATCAAAGTGATGTCTACATTTACCCATGTTGAGTATCAAGGTGATGTCTACACTTACCCTTGCTGAGTATCAGGGTTATGTCTGCACTCACCCATGTTGAGCAGCAAGGTGAAGTCTACACTTACCCATGTTGAGCATCAAGGTCATGTCTATACTTACCCATATTCAGCATCAAGGTGATGTCCACTTTTACCCATGTTCAGTATCAAGGTGATGTCTACACACTCACCCATTTTCAGTATCATGGTGATGTCCACACATCCATGTTCAGTATCAAGGTGATGTGCACACTCACCCATGTTCAGCATCAAGGTGATGTGCACACTCACCCATGTTCAGCATCAAGGTGATGTGCACACTCACCCATGTTCAGCATCAAGGTGATGTGCACACTCACCCATGTTCAGCATCAAGGTGATGTGCACACTCACCCATGTTCAGCATCAAGGTGATGTCCACACTCACCCATGTTGAGCATCAAGGTGATGTCCACACTCACCCAAGTTCAGCATCAAGGTGATGTCCACACTCACCCAAGTTCAGCATCAAGGTGATGTCCACACTCACCCATGTTCAGCATCAAGGTGATGTCCACACTCACCCATGTTCAGCATCAAGGTGATGTCCACACTCACCCATGTTCAGCATCAAGGTGATGTCCACACTCACCCATGTTCAGCATCAAGGTGATGTCCCACACTCACCCATGTTCAGCATCAAGGTGATGTCCACACTCACCCATGTTCAGCATCAAGGTGATGTCCACACTCACCCATGTTCAGCATCAAGGTGATGTCCACACTCACCATGTTCAGCATCAAGGTGATGTCCACACTCACCCATGTTCAGCATCAAGGTGATGTCCACACTCACCCATGTTCAGCATCAAGGTGATGTCCACACTCACCCATGTTCAGCATCAAGGTGATGTCCACACTCACCCCATGTTCAGCATCAAGGTGATGTCCACACTCACCCAAGTTCAGCATCAAGGTGATGTCCACACTCACCCATGTTCAGCATCAAGGTGATGTCCACACTCACCCATGTTCAGCATCAAGGTGAT
Source organism: Conus betulinus (assembly GCA_016801955.1). Taxonomy (NCBI): domain Eukaryota; kingdom Metazoa; phylum Mollusca; class Gastropoda; order Neogastropoda; family Conidae; genus Conus; species Conus betulinus. Next base: position 113,431 of record JADBJO010001346.1, on the reverse strand, counting down.
GTCTTCACTGGAACAGGAGTCGGGGACACAGGCCCCCAGGATGATCGACGCTTGCGCAGCGACAGGACTGACCATTAAAGGGGCCTGGCAACACACACACACACACACACACACACATACACACATACACGCACACACACGCAAATATGCACGCACACACACACACAAAAACACACACGCATGCACGCACGCACGCGCACACACACAGACACATATACACACGCACGCATGCACACACGCTCGCGCACACACACACACTCACACACGCGCGCGCGCGCACACACACATAAACACACACACGCACACACACACACACACACACACACACACACACACACGCACGCACGCACGCAAGTAACGCGCGCCCGCACACACACACACACACACACACACACACACACACACACACACACACACACACACACACACACAGATTGATTGACTGATTGATTGATTGATTGACTGAAAGCAGATTCTTGTCGGGATGACCATCCGTCGTATTGATAAACAGACAAAATGATCAAACTCCAACAGAGAAAGAAAGTAAAAAAAATTACAAAGACTGGCGAAGAAAGGAGGACAATTTTAACTGATCAACATCTGAAAAAGTCCCTTCACTTACTCCCCACCTACCTCATCTTTTTATTCTCAAATCCCCACCCAGTGCCCCTTTCCGCCCCCCCCCCCCCCCCCCCTCTCTCTCTCTCTCTCGTCTAGATCCCAACCTTCCTTTCTCTCTCTCTCTCCCCCCCCTCCTCTCTTTTCACTGTCAAATTCCCACCCACTCTCCTCGCCCCTCCCTCCCTCCCGCTTTTCTCTCTCGTCCCGATCCTAATCTTCCATTTCCCTCTCCTCTGCTTTCTAGCCAAACACGTTGAAAAGTTAAAACTAGAAACTTGAAATAGCATACGTAGAGAGAGAGAGAGAGAGAGAGAGAGAGAGAGAGAGAGAGAGAGAGAGAGAGAGAGAGAGAGAGAGAGAGAGAGAGAGTTTTAATTTTACTGTAACTTGTCAGTGTGTGATGACAGAGAGAGAGACGAGGGGGGAGAGTGAGAGAGAGTGAGAGAAGTTACAATGTAACTGTAACTTAATCACTGATCTCACACACACACACACACACACACACACACACACACACACACACACACACACACACACACACACACTCAGAGAGAGAGAGAGAGAGAGAGAGAAAAGTGATCTTTAATTGTTAAGAATAAAGATTTGGGGCGAGGTCTGATCCTATGATTTGTTCTTGCCGTGCACACGATTTAAATGCAAATCACTCATACCTGGAAATTATCATGACAACACTGTCAATCTTTATTCTAATACTGACGGGCAGACTAGTCGTCGTCAATGTGATAATACTGCGCTGAGTAGGCAAGAAGGATTTTTTTAAAAAGTTGACTGAGAGGCGGGAATGGAGGGGGGGGGGGGGGGGGGGGGGGGTATAGGAAAGACAGTAGGGTTGGTGAGAGCTGCCCGATTATATGGAGTGGGTGTTCAGATGGTGTTTTCACATTACGACTGACAGAGAGTTTTCCCAAAAGGAGGTTTATGGTTTTTATTAAATGAATCAAATCATTCAGACATGAATTGCTTATGTTGATGCTCCTTGAGATCATGTAATGCATTCGTGTTTTATAGACTAGCTGAAGTGAGTTCTGGACATCAGGTCTGGGGTAAGCTAGGCCTGTTTTGTATTGATTAATGTGCGGGGAGAACAGAAAGAATTTCTGTGAACCAGAACGGCTGTTCAGTCTTATAAGGACATTAATATAACATGCCTCGAGGGGTTTGGACAGAATGGACAGTATGGATACGGGTCTGAAATGATTTGGATCCGACAAAGGTACGGAGAGTTTGAGAAGGAATGCAGGTATGCTATCAGGACCCATGGATTTTTTTTCTTCTTCTTTTTTAGCTGCATCAGGAGCGTTCCTACCTCACGTACATCAGGAGGAGGAACACTGGGGTGAGTCACTGGATCCAAGCGTTTGTTCATAGAACAATGCTACGGAAGAGGAACATGTGTTGTCACTGGACTCTCCTATAATCTGTGAAGTTTGAGTTGTACTGACTCTCCTGTAATCTGTGAAGTTTTAGTTGTACTTACTCTCCTGTAATCTGTGAAGTTTGAGTTGTACTGACTCTCCTATAATCTGTGAAGTTTGAGTTGTACTGACTCTCCTGTAATCTGTGAAAGTTTGAGTTGTACTGACTCTCCTATAATCTGTGAAGTTTGAGTTGTACTGACTCTCCTGTAATCTGTGAAGTTTGAGTTGTACTGACTCTCCTATAATCTGCGAAGTGTGAGTTGTGCTGACTCTCCTGTAATCTGTGAAGTTTGAGTTGTACTGACTCTCCTGTATTGTGAAGTTTGAGTTGTACTGTCTGTTAACGACAAGCGGTGTGCTTTACATGCTTCCGGACTGATGTTTGTCGCCGAAATTGTGCATCTTTACGCTTTTTAGTGTGAACAATAGTGTTTCTTGCCCTCCAGAGACAGACAGATACACAGACAGACACAGACAAAGAAAGAGAGGAACAGAGAATGAGAGAAAGAGAGGGGGACACACACACACACACACACACACACACACACACACACACACACACACACACACACACAGGCCTTCAGAGAGGCCGACGGGAAAAAGACAGAGACGAAGAAGAGTGCCAACCGTGGAGTACAGGGAGCAGTAAACGGCCAGAGAACTGAGGGGAGACCACCGTGGTGTTAGCTCTGACGTTCCGACACTCGGTATAGCCCCCTGGCCAGTTCACGTTGCCGTCTAGAATGCCGAAAGACGGCTTGCCCATTGCGTCCACCACTGCGGTCAGCAATCAGTCAATCAATTTATCTCTATCAATGATAATAATGATAATAATTATGACGATATTGATGATGATAATGACGACGACGACGTCGACGACGACGACGACGACGACGATGATGATGATGATGTTGATGGTGATGATATCAATATTCATAATAATAATGATGATGATGACGACGATGATAATGCGGCTTCTCCTGCTGTTTACACTACTACTATCAACATGTTGTTCGTCCGTTGAATCGACGAGGACCACTTCAGTCATCTAGGTGTTGAGGGAAGGCGGGGGGGGGGGGGGGGGGGGGGGGGGGGGGGGGGGGAGGAGGTGGGATGATTGTGCATACGCAGGTGGCTGAAATAATAACTGTCAAAATATACATGAGTAAAAATGAACATAAATGGATAGTTTCACAACAAGTCTGCTAATGACAATTTCAATACAAATCGGCGTTCATAGTTTTGGGGCTGCCCATTTCAAATGGTGAACGATTGCCGTACCGTGTGTAGTTACATACAAATACCAAGAGAGACACGCCTCAAACACTCTGGGTCATCACAGCCCAGTGAAAAACGTTTGGAGGTGACGGCGAATCGATTCCTGGCATGAAACAATCAGCGAATGGGGTAAAAGATTGGGATTTTTGTGAATATTTTCCGCTTAAACATTGTCCACCCATCCACCCACCCATCCCCACCCAACCAACCACCAACCCACACACACAAACACACACGCACGCATTCGCACGCACGCATGTGCGCGCGCACGCACACACACACACACACACACACACACACACACACACACACACGTGCTAATACGTACGCTTATGCTCTCTCTCTCTCTCTCTCTCTCTCTCTCTCTCTCTCTCTCTCTCTCTCTCTGTCCGTCTGTCTTTCTCTCTCTCGCTCACCTACACATTCTGTTATACACGCGCGCGCATTCACACACACACACACACACACACACACACACACACACACACACACACACACACAGAGAGAGAGAGAGAGAGAGAGAGAGAGGAGAGAGAGAGAGAGAGAGAGAGAAAGAGAGGGGGAGAAAAAGAGAGGGATGCTCATATACATACAGAGAGAGACACAGACAGACAGACAGACAGACAGACAGAACAAACAGTTTCATTCTGGTGTTCATATCCACACCCACTACTGGTGATGATCATGACAGACGGAGCTAACCCATCCACGAAGAGCTGGGGGAGGGGCACTGTGTATTGCACTGCTCCTAATCACCACCACGACTTGTTAGACACAGGCAGCCAACATGCCTCCGTTATGCTGAGCACACACGGAATTCATCGTACACTCAGAGGAACATATGCTGAAAAAAGGGCGGGAAAAGGGAGAGGGTAGGGGTGGGGAAGGAGGGGAGAAGGTCGGTGGGTGGGTGGGGGTGGGGTGGGGCTGGAGATAGAGAAGGGCGAAGGGTGGGTGGGCTGAGGGTGGGATGGTGGAGGCTGAAGCTGGGAAGGGAAAGGCGTCTCTCTCTCTCTCCGAGATAAACAGCAAGTAAAAACCTCATTACGGTTCCGCAAGATAAAGAAGAAAGAAAGAATAAATGAAAGGATGAATGAATGACTGAATCGACAAGCGATTGTAAGAACAGACAAATGAAGAAAGAAGGAAGGAAGGAACTGATGCGTGAATAAATGTTTAAATGGACGAATCAGTGAATGCGTGAATGGATGAATAAATATATAATTGACGAAAGAATGAAATGCATAAGAACATAAACCAACTCGAATTGCACACACAAATGACTGGCTGACTGACTAAATACATGAATGAATGGATGAATGGCTGAAATGAATGAATGAATAGGTTGACGAATGAATGAACGAAGGGAAAAAAAAGAAAGGAATGAACGAACGGATGAATAAATGAATGTATCCATGAATTAATAAATCAATAACCGAATAAATGAACAGACGCGTGAATGAATGGAATTACGAATGATCAGATGAGTGAATGAATGAAAGGATGGACCACTGAACTGATAAACCCATGAATGTATGAATGAATACATGAACAAAATTAATGCGTGAATGAAGGAAACTCAAGTACTACGAATGGAAAAAATAATGGAACGACTGACAGAATAAATGAACGATGGGAGGAAGAATGAAAGACTCACTCCGCAAAGCCCAGGCGTCTCTTGCCGCGATCCCTGCCAGAACGGCAAGCGTGTGGTTCAGACACAATGCTGACGTCACATTCTGCGGCGCCGCGCTGACGTCATCGCCACTCGCAGACGATAACACGGCTTCCTCGATGACGTCGTGCCACTGCGATGATGTCAGATCCAGCAACGCTCGGAGCTGGTGGGTGACGTGGTCAGCGGACGCAGCGTGGTCGTCGGCCCTGGGAGCGGCAGTGGCCTGGTGCATCAGCCGGGACCAACTCATGAGGTTCTGGTGGTACGTCGGCACTTTCTGGGCCAGGGCGACGGGATGGGGTGGGGGAGAGGTGGGGCTCAGAGAGATGAGGAAGAGGAGGAGGAACATGGAGGTTGGAGTCCTCCACAGATCCATGTTCCTGAGGTCTACAAAGAAGCCCCTCCTTTGGCTGCGTTCAGGAGGTGGTGCGAGGTGACTGTTGTCGTCCTTGTTCACGTTATCCGAAGGCTTCACGAGGTGGTGGTGGTCGTCGCCGTGGTCAAGACGGTGTGAGGTTCACCAGCTACAACGTGAAAATCAGATGGATGGATACAAGCACATTTACAACGGGTATTCATGCTGGAAACACATACACGTACACGCGCACATACACGCACACATACACCACACACACACACACACACACACACTCACATACACACACGCACACAGAGAGAGAGAGAGAGAGAGAGAGAGAGAGAGAGAGAGAGGAGAGAGAGAGAGAGAGAGAGGAGATGAGAGAGAGATGCATTTATGCACAAAAACAGAGATTTATATCTCATATTCCATGTTCCGTGGTGTGTTTTTTTTTTTTAATGTCCGTGAAGGTCTAAAGAAGATGCATTGGCTTAGAAATCACTTGTCTCTTTAGAACTGATTGACTGAATGCGATTGTTTTGTGTTTTCATGAGGACGAGAGAGAGAGAGGGGGGGACAGACAGATATATAGAGAGACAGACAGAGACAAAGAGACAGACAGACAGATGTATAGAGAGACACAAAGAGAGAGGGAGAGAGACAGACAGGTATATAGATAGAGAGGCAGAGAGAGAGAGAGAGAGAGAGAGAGAGAGAGAGAGAGAGAGAGAGAGAGGAGAGAGAGAGACAGCAGAGAGAGAGAGAGAGAGAGGAGATGTAGATAGACAGAGAGAGAGAGAGAGAGAGAGAGAGAGAGAGAGAGAGAAATGCAGAGAGAAACAGAGAGAGAGAGACAGACAGGTAGAGAGAGAGGGGGGGGGGAAGGGAGAATTCATTCATATATAGGACTTAGCCCCACATCGACGCATGCCATGCCCAACAGTCAAAGACACGAGAAATGTCAGCATTTATAGTACAAGCAGAAGATACACACGCACACTGTATTGTGAAATTGCTATTCCCCTAAATTGGAAAACATTACACAGGAATAATTATTTAAATCCTCATAACTTCAGCCACAATGGAGAACGTTTGCCAATTCAGGTTAAGTAACCACGGTCGTCTGTAATATTCAGGGCTTATTTGAAAAAAAAAAAAAAACAAAAAAAAAACACGGATATTTACGAGTGGTTGACAGCTTAAAACAAAAGGTACCTCATTTTCTTCTGCTTGTCTGCTTTAATGAAGAGAGAGAGAGAGAGAGAGAGAGAGAGAGAGAGAGAGAGAGAGAGAGAGAGAGAGAGAGAGAGAGACAGACAGACAGAGACAGACAGACAGACAGACAGACAGACAGATGTGGGTAGTAGCAATGGGTCAGACAGACAAAGTGATGGCCTGTGATCCACGGTTCATCATTACATTATTATGTCTATTCAGATTGAAATCAACTCCTTTAGGAAAACACAAACAATGTGCATGGAAGAGGAGGGGGCAGCGGGGGCGCTTGTGTAAGTTTATGAGTGCCTGTGTACAAATGTGTCTGTCTGTCTGTCTGTCTGTCTGTCTGTCTGTCTGTCTGTGCGCGCGCATGCATGTCTGCATGCATGTGTGTTGTTTTGTGTGTCTATGTGTATGTATGTCTCTCAGTGTGCCTATTTGTGTGTGAGAGAGAGAAAGAGAGAGCACGTGTGTTGTTTGTTGTTGTTGATTTATAGTCTGTTCACACTTGGTGATATTAGACTTTACAGGGGGTTGGGGGAGGGGGGAAGGAGGAGGACACAGGGGAGGAAAAGGTGAGAAATAATGTCAAGAACAGTACAAATTTAAATATAAACTACACTATCATGATCATAACAATATGCTAATTTGAGATTGAGAGATAATTTTTGCAACATCAACAATTTCTGAACTGAAAGAAATAGCGTGAACCGGTTTAGATTTCGAGATTTCAATGTTTGCTTTTGAATAAAGAGCATTCAAAATGGGGCAATGGAAAAGTATATGTTCACCAGATAATGGCTTAGAACATGCACACGCTATATTTGGGAATATTTGGTCTTCCAAGAGTTCAAACGTATCTTGTATATTAAACTAGAAATATGTCTAGGATATGTTTCCATTATACATTTATCTTGAGACTTCTCAATTGGGAAACAGCTTTCCAATAACGAATGTATTTCATATGTATCTAACTTCAAATTATTTTTGCAGCATTGCCCATTACCCGCGTCTGGCTAGTTTACCTGCTATTTCATTCCAATAAATACCACAGTGTGAAGGGACCCAGCAGAAGACTATATTTATTCCTGTGGAAATAATGTAATTAATTAGATGCTTTATTTCAAAGATTACATCTTTCCTTGTTTTAACATCCCAAACTTTCAAACTACTAACACTGCCTTAGAATCAACAAAAAAATAAAATATTACAGAAAGAATGATTACTATCACAAATAAAGAGTAATGCCATAAGAAGCATACAATTCTGCCGTAAAAATAGAAAAAATCCTTTTCCAAGGCTGTATGCTTTTTGAACTTTTAAAGCCGGAATAACAAAACCTGAACCTGCACTTAACTGGCAAACGGAACCATCCGTAAAAATTTGTAAATAATCTTAATATTTTTTTTTTCTAAGTTTTCTCTCACTTTAGAAGTTAAAATGTTAATGTTATCATTTTTCCGGACATCAGTGTAATCTACATCAAAGATAGCTTGTCTATGTTCCCATGGAGGCACCGGGGGAACAACAGGAGCAGGTGAGAGAGAAGTGACATCAATATTGCATTTTTCAAAAGAATCTTTCGTGTAATTTCGAACAGGACAAAGATAATCTAGCTGTTGAGCTCTTTTGGGATATTCAACATTTGAATCCATCAACACTTCGTTTTCGACTGACAGCACGTGTGTGCGTACGAGCGTGTGTGCATGCATGTGTGAGTATGGGTGAGCGCGCGCGCGCGCGTGTGTGTGTGTGTGTGCGCGCGTGTGCATGTATGTGTGTGTGTGTGTGTGTGTGTGTGTGTGTGTGTGTGTGTGTGTGTGTGTGTGTGTGTGTGCACGCGCGCGCGCGTATGCGCCCGCATTTGTAATCAGCACGTAACTGTACAAGAGCCCCCACCAAATCCTTTTTCCACCCTCCTCCCTTCACATACATACACACACACACACACACACACACACACACACACACACACACACACACACGCACGCACGCATACACACACACCACAGCGCATGAGCAAGCTCTTTAACACCACATCGGATGAGCAAGCTCTTTAACACCACAGCGGATAAGCAAACTCTTTCACAGCACATCGGATGAGCAAGCTCTTTAACACCACAGCGGATGAGCACGCTCTTTAACACCACAGCGGATGAACATGCTCTTTAACACCACAGCGGAAGATTGACCCACTCCCACGTAGTTCCAACGGCCGACTAACCGACACTGGGCTACGAACGATGTCAACTGTACCTCGCTCTGCCGTTACAACAACAACAACAAAAAAAAAAAAAAAAAAAAAAAGAGGGGCAAGTAGTGCGCGTGAAAGTGAAAAAAAAAAAAACTGTGTCAAGAGAACTTACCTGTGTAGGGGAATGAGAAGGGCTGGGGAAAGGGTGAGCGAAGAAGAAGGTGCAAGCAGCAAAACCTGTTTTCCTCATTCATCGAAAACGTGAAATCGGTTAGAAGCGGTGGGGTGCCAGGATAAGTTACAGAAACATAAATCCAGAATACCATTATGAGAGGCAACCTCTGCACAACGCTCCTCCCCTCCCTCCCCTCCCCCCCCCCCCCCCCCCCCCCCTCCCCCCCATCCCATCCCCTCTCCACCTCACTATCCCCCAATACTTCCCTGTTTCCCATGTTTTGAAAAAAAAAAATCATATTCATTGAACATTGTGTTGTTTCTTTTGAGACACTGTAGACAGCCAGCAAGCAGGGTGGCTCTTGCTCTCATAATGAGATAATCACACGTCCGTAAGGCCAAACGAACGCTGTCTACCGCATGGCACACAGAACACAGAAAGAGGGGTTGGGGAAGTGGTGGTGATGGTGATATCTTACTAAAAACGGCTGACTGAACTATCTCAATGAAATAAGGAACAACACGGCATACAACTTATCTTAGTAATCGCCTGCACATGTAAAATGAAAATAAAAACAGTCGTTGAACCAATATCTGTCCCTAACATAGCCAGCCATGTTGTTATGGCAACATAAGATCGGGGAACCGGAAATTTGCTGACTGAACTCGACCCCAAAAAAGTGTATGCAAAATCAGTCTGTGAATATCATGGACGGGAGGGAGGGCGTAGGGTGGAGATAGAGGATGGGAAGTGGAGTGGGGATCTTAGGAAAGGAGGAGGAGGAGAAGAACGAAGAGGTGGTGGTGTTGTGTCAGGGGAAAGGGAGTAGGGGTAGGGGCGCATGGGCACATTACAACGAGAGAGAGAGAGAGAGAGAGAGAGAGAGAGAGTGTGTGTGTGTGTGTGTGTGTGTGTGTGTGTTCTGGCTCTAGAACGCTGATAAGTCAAGCACACGAACGAACACGAACGCTGCGGCAACAAAACAATCAACTGTTGGAGTTTCAACATTAATCAAAACTCTATAACCTTCCTTATAAAGAAAGCTTCTGTCCGTAAAATACCGAAGTCAAACCAGCTCAAATATACTGGCTTGTCTGTTTATTGGTGTTCGTTGAAATGTTCTCTCTTCTACACACACACACACACACACACACACACACACACACACACACACACTTTTTTTTTTTTTTTTTTTTAAACCTCGTTATGTCCATCATATCTCCGACAAACAGAAAACAACACAATCATGTTTCAATACGCAAGCGAGTTGTCGAACATGGAACAAAAGAAAAAAGGAAATGCCTCTAACCTTGTTTCATCCAACCCAGTGACCCAGTGACACACATAAATGCAGCCACAGTCAGTATAAATGTATTCTCAGATCAAATTCAATCAGCAACACACAAGACTTCACTAATGTCACCTCAACGACTGAAGAATTGTCCTAAGCTTACCTCGCACACATGCACTGCTCACCGCTGCCACGAACAAACTGGCACATTAACACAGATACTGCGACATTCAGCAGTTTATCAAACAAACTGCCGTCAGCTTTACATCCGGGCGCTTCGCCTTTGGAAGGTTTCAGTACATCGGACCCTTTCCAACAGACACGAGTGCAAATGTCACCACTTAAACATGGTAAGTTAAAATGTGTAACAGGGATAGGCTTTGTTTGCTCGGTTCGAGGTTTGGCTTACGACACAGATCAAGTTGTAACAGATCGCATGAACAGATAGAAATCATCTCACTTCGCTGCAAAAAATGAATAAGTAATAAATCAAATCTTTTCAAATGTCGAAAGATTTTGTTCAGGGAATCCGGTTAATAATCAGTTCAATGCCGTATTTCAGCACTGAATGTGGATAAAACCATGGCGTATGGCCTTTTTTTGTATTGCAGTTAAGCCACTGGTGGGGCGCATAAATTTGACAGTGACTCAGCAGGACTTCAGCAGACGACAGAAAAAG
>JADBJO010001346.1:90000-97500 GCA_016801955.1 Conus betulinus | reverse complement strand
ATCGTGTCAGCGTAAAACCTTGATGAGGGGATGCGGAAGACGGGTGTTTAAATCGTGTCAGCGTAAAACCTTGATGAGGGGATGCGGAAGACGGGTGTTTAAATCGTGTCAGCGTAAAACCTTGATGAGGGGATGCGGAAGATGGGTGTTTAAATCAATATCTTCCACTTTAACCCTCCATTTTATTATTCATTCCCTCATTCATTTACTCTTGCCATTTTTTTTTTTCGACGACTGTCAACTGGAAACTGCGAGTGGCACCAAAAACAAACAAACAAACAAACAAACAAACAAACATATATATATATATATATATATATATATATATATATATATATGTGTGTGTGTGTGTGTGTGTGTGTGTGTGTGTGTGTGTGTAATGATAAAATAAAAAAAGAAAGAAAATGAAGGAAAGAAAGAGAGCGAAAGAGGAGGAACATTGGATGTACTGGTTATGTTTGAGTTATTTCCCTTACACTACTATGTTTGCGACTTTTTTTTTTTTAGTTTTGTTTTTTTGTTTTTTGTCTTTCTTTCTCTTTTTCTTTGAGTGAGGTATTACATGGGTTTCTAACGAAAATTTTGACTTGTAATATGAAAAAAGGGGTCAGTTCAAATTTCAGTCGGGATGTTTTCAATAGAAAGTGTCACTTTGTACGTAAAAAAATCTGCGGTTTTATTCCAAGAAGGACGAAGTGGGGGAGGAGGGTGGGCGGGGATGCGCGAGGGCTTCATCCCATAACTGCAAATTCTGTTTTGATGTCTGAAATATCAAATTGCAGTGAGTGAGCTTGACAGAATTGGAAAATCTGAATGTTCTACACTGGGCTATAAAATGTCAAATTTTGCTGTCAACAACAACAGTTTTTCTATGGGCAAGTGAGGCTTAAAGTGCTATTTTAGGGCATTTCTGCCGTTTCGTTTTGTGCTATTCCATGGTATATTCGGTGTGTGTGTGGTGTTAAAAGGTGTTTTGTGCTGCTTTGTGATTTTTTTTCTTTTGTAAAAACGTTTTGTGCTGGTTTTTTTTTTTTTTTTTTTTTTTTTTTTTTGGGGGGGGGGGGGGGGGGGGGGGGGGGGGGGGGGGGGGGGGGGGGGGGGGGGGGGGGGGGGGGGGGGGGGGTGTTATTTGTGTGTCATGTTTCAATCGTCCAAAGATGTAGCGTTTGGGAACATTTTGATGTTACATTGAATAGGTATGATGCTTTGAGGCATTTTCAGATGCTGTTTAGTGTTTTTTGCCATGTTTGATGGTGTGCATAAAGTTTTCTTTCGTTCGCTGTGTCTTGGTCACGTTTCGTTCTTTCTCAGTTTTTCTGCTACTTTGCGCAGGTGTAGCGTGTTCTCGTGTTTGTTATGAACATGCTGCGTGCTCTTCTGCGGTATCATGTGCCTGTTCTGGGCACCTGTGGCTTGTAGACTGGTGCAAATGTAGCGAAACGTTTCTATCACCCTGTGTCCCCTCGCCATTCTTCCACTCCATCCCATTTTTCTTTTCTTCCCCCCCCCCCCCCCCCCCCCGTCTCCTTTTTTTATTTTATTTTATTTTTTTTAGCAGTGTTGTACTATGGTGTTTTGTGGCATGGTGTTTGTGTTGTGTTTGTGTTGTGGTATGCTGTACCGTACCGTGCCTTTTGTGGTGTGTCTTTTTGTGGCGTTTTGTTTTATTGTTTGGTGTCTAGTATACATGTAGTGTTGTGTCTTTCACATGGTGCTTTGTTGTACGGTGTCTTTGGTTGTGTTTTGGATTTTTTTTTTTTTTTTTTCTGTCTGATGTTTTGAGGCGTGTTTTCTCAGTAATGTTTGGTTGCATGATGTCTTGTTGTGTAAAGTCTCATGTCATATGGTGTCAATGTTCTTTTTTGCGATTTAATGTTTCGTGGCATGTTTTTGTAGTATGGTGTATGGTTGCAAGGTGGTTTGGCGAGCGGCGGCTTGCACTGAGTGGAGTCTTTTCTGATGGTGTAATATCTTGAAGTGTGTTTTGTGGTGACTGCTTTGTAGCATGAAGTTCCGTTGTGTAGTGTCTTTCTTAATTAAGCAATACTGAATAAGTGATGCAGCTTTTCTCAGGCTGCGCTTTGTCAGTCACGTGTAGTTTCGTAGCACGACGTTGTGTGATGTTTTTCTTCCGAATCAAGCTCTGTTTCAAACCCAGCCCTCGTGCACGCCACTCTGTATCTCCAGACTGTGGATATTGATACATAGTGCATTCGTCGGATCAATCTAACATAGTTCAATCGTCGGATCAAAATAAACGGCATTTTCAAAGGTAACGCAGATAAGACTTATTTGTTTCAAAGTATATATTACTGCGGGCGGAAGTCAAAACATGAACACAAATGTCGAAATACTGAGCCGTCAGATGAGCATAACGAACATCAAAGTGACTAGCCTCACCATCGTATTTGTCCTCAGTACTGTCATATTTTGTTTTTTAATGGTAATCCTTGGTTGACAGGAAGAGTTCTTTCACTTCCTGTTCCACGCTACAGGTACTGCAGGTCACACGCCACAAATGAGAACACGCACCAAAACGCTGCATAATCCATGTGTCTTGAGGCGCAGTTTGAAACAGAGCTATACACTGATATTAAAATGAACACCCCCACCACCACCACCCCACTGATCAGTTCACATGCTCTTGAGAACTCACAGTCTAAGAACACATGAACAATCCCATACTTCACTTCACGCCTCGGAGCTCGCACCACCTACCCTGTCTTTGCGCCAGGTGATCTGCTCACTCATTTCATTTCAATCTGTCTGCTTGGAACACCTGACAGGCATCTTGGAAGAAAACAAGGCAATCAATAAGCAGACACAAATAGACATTATAAGAATAATCCAGTTGAGTGGTTGTATACAAATGTCTGGAGGAAGGGAGAAGCTGGTTGCAGTCTTTTGTGGTGGCGCCCCAACGGTTTTCAAGACTCCGGGATAGGTGGTAGGTGGGTACAAATACTTAAATCGTTAATCAAGATCTTGGCGCATTATTTTTTGGTGTGTCGCCTGACGCAACGGTGGAAGGAAAGGTGGGGGGGGGGGGGGGGGGGGGGGGGGGGGGGGGGGGGGGGGAGGAGGAGTTGCTCATCAAAGCCTAGGTGTGCCGATAGTAGTAACTGTGACGATAGATCTGTAACGGAAGACTAACCTCGCCCTGCGGGAGGGAAAAAAAAAAAGCCGCGGCTCCTAAGCTGTCAGTTCAGTTTTACGGTGTACACCGATCTTCACGAAAAACACACTAGTGCCAGTCTGCATTATTGCAGCACGTACAACACGAATACGGACCACGCTGCCGCGCACAGCTAAGTTGCTGTGACAGCCATTTGGCTCCTATATCTATTCACCACGCGACACCGCGGGCGGTTGTCCAGATCCAGATTCAGAATGTTGGATCCACACAGAATTTCATGTTAGGAATTCTCTGTGTTGACACAGCTGCAGTCGCGAACACAATCTGAGATTCTGAGCCATAAGCATCTGTATGCACGAAGCAAGGATGCCCCCAAATGTTACAACGTAAATCGAGCTCCTGTTACGATGTACAATTAAATTCCTGTGCCAACGTTAAACAAAACTTACGTTACCATGTTCGTTCAAACCCTTGTTACGATGTAGAATCAACTTACGTTACGCTAATTGATAACACTTGACTGGGTCTTTTTCAGAACAACTATATAATTTGAGGATTGGTGATAAAGACCGAAACAAAAGGGGGGGTCAAAAAGAAAACAAAAACAATGCACAACGTTTCGACTCTTAGAGTCTTTTTTCAAGTGACAGTACTGTCGTTTCATGTCACTTTGAAAAAGACTCTAAGAGTCGAAACGTTGTGTGCATTGTTTTTGTTTTCTTTTTGACTCCCCCCCCCCCCCCCCCCCTTTTTGTTTCGGTCTTTATCACCAATCCTCAAATTATATAGTTCTTACGTTACGATGTTCAGTCAAACTCTTCTTACGATGTAGAATCAAACTTCATTAACGATATGGAATCAAGCTTTTGATACGATGTAGACTCAAACCCTTAACATGGTCAGACAAGTACACTGACGAACAGTAACAAATACAGGTAACCTCGATTTGATTGAAACATGGACGTCTGTAATGTTCAGGGCTTAAAAAAAGAAGATTCCACGGATATGGAACGAAAGATAATCTGAAATGATGCCGGAACAGTGAACAGTAAAAAGTGTTTACTATTGTCTGTCTCATTTCATATTTCCTTTCTAAGAGATTGCATCTCTGTTTAAAAAAGAAAGCCCCGATTTTACAGTTTATGAAATCGAAACTGAATTAATGTGGCGTAGCACAGCCAATCAAAACTCCGCATCGCAAGTCCCAAGCCTGTGTGAGAGAGAAGAAGGGGCTAGCTTCCCCATGTTGAAAAAATCCTATTTGCCACAAATCGCCGACAGAGAGAGAGGATTGTTACCTTAAGATCAACGAGGTCATGTGATTAAAGTCGGGAGTCTCCGAAAGCCACACGGCCGACCACCCTCCTTTTCACATGCACACACACACACACACACACACACACACAGAAACACACTCACGCATGCACGCACACACACGCATGCACGCGCGCACACACACACATACACACACGCGCGCGCGCGCGCGCGCGCGCACACACACACACACACACACACACACACACACACACACACATTCAGATGAATTTATATTCACTGTAGACCATGGCTCCTTACAAAGGAGTGTGTGAACATCATATAAGGAATCTATTAAACAAACAAACAAAACAAACAAACAAAAACGAGCATGAATTCATACCCAATAACAACAACAACAATCTTAACAAACACCAATAACAATACATAGAAACAGAACTGGGGCAAGAACAAAAGAAGTATATTCCTAACACGTTGTTAATTCTCTACACTTCAATGGCTTTTACAGGAATAGTGAAAATGTTCGCACATCTTGAAATTTTGTGTGGACATGAATAAACTCAGTTTGAACAAAGAGGGTTGTCGGTAATGCTTAGGCTTCAAAAAGCTTTCACGAACATGTCTGTGTGCTGTACAGCAAAAACCATAATACACTGGACAAATTAAAACACATCTATTGACAGTTCTGTGTCTACAGGTATGTACCATTAAGGGGTGTGCAGGTGAAGACAGGCAGATGGTGATAAGTGCAGGAACCAAGGGACAGCAGCCAGTCAAGAAGACACAGAGACGACGTGGAGTTAACTTACCCCCCCCCCCCCCCCCCCCCCCCCCAGTTGGAACTGACCCCCGCTCCCCCCCCCCCCCCCAGTCATCTACATTGTACAAGGTACACAGGCACTCAGGGGACACTAATTAGCTGTAAAAATAGTTAAAATCTCTGATATACATTACAGTGACCAATGGTCAGTGACACTGACCACTGGTTGTCTGCATTGCACAAGGTATACAAACACTCATGAGACACTGATTAACTGTAAAATAGTCGAAATATCTGATTTACGTCATAGTGACCAGTGGTCAAGTGGCACTGACCACCAGTCGTCTGCATTGTACAAGGTACACAGGTACTCGGGAGACTATAATTAGCTGTGAAATAGTTAAAATCTCCGATTTACGTCATAATGACCAGTAGTCAGTGGCACTGACCACAAGTAATCTACATTGTACAAGGTACACAAGCACTCGGGAAACACTAATTAGCTGTTAAATAGTTAAAATCTCCGATTTACGTCATAATGACCAGTGGTCAGTGGCACTGACCACTAGTCATCTGCATTGTACAAGCTAAGGTACACAGGTACTCAAGAGACTAAATAGCTAGCTGTAAAATAGTTAAAGAGGCAAACCGGGATGAAGCAACAACGGTACTTGGTCACAACGACACGTGGTCACAACGACATTTTGTCACAACTACGCTTGGTCACATTGGCACTTGGTCACATTGGCATGTAGCCGTCTTTCTTTCCCACGCATGCACGGGCGTACTCACACACCCCGAATATTGACCCACGCGTGTAAGCTAGCGCGAGAAATGTTAATACGTATCTGTTAGTGAACCAGGGTGTGTGTGTGGGGGGGGGGGGGGGGGGGGGGGTACAGGAGGTCCATCTATTGAGAAGAGTCTAGAACTACACTTTGTCTAAAGCCAACTGACTGTATATAGGAAATGGGAGAGGGGAAGTAAATATGCAGGCTAACACAATTTTTTTTTTTTTAAGGCGGGTGCGTGTTGGGAAAAGCAGAGGAAAACCCTGAATAACCTTCTGTGTTGTCTAGATCGCCGCCCCCATTCAAAGTATTCAAACATATTTGATATTGATGAAAACCTCAGAACCCAAGGAATAAAATGCAATAAGTCATATTTGACAATTCTGTGGCTGTGTAATGTTATTGGTGATTAAAGTCAGAAATGTACCCACTTTTAACGAGTTTGCGTCATATTTTCCTCTATTTCGATGAAAAGTACCAAACAGCATGAAATAATTATGTAATGAATGAATAGCTGGCATTCGCTCTTTTTATACATATAAATTTCATTATCGAAACTGCCGTCTGAGCGGAGAACTTTGTGTTTGAAATTTGATCGGAAACACAACTTGCTTTCGTCGCCACATGACCGTCAACTTGTGCTTTAGACCCGATTTTCGATCAAATGTTATTCTGTTGAAATCGTGCATCAGATGATATTTTTTAAATACATTTTTTTAGTTGTTTTGATGATAGAAATTGAGTCATTATAAAGATTTCGATTGGGAAGTCTGAATTTCATGAAAACGATTATTTAGAAAAAAAAAAAAAAAAAAACGACCAAAAAACAAAGAAGGCGACTTGCTCAAGGGAGCCGGCGCCGCCAGTCATTTCGTATAGGCGCAAGCCTGTGTAGAAAAGATCATAGGCATGCGATATACGAAATGAGAGCTTATGGACTTCATTTTCAATGCGCCATCTCGGATACTTTGGATTCTCTCATACTTTTTTGTGAAATCAAGAATTATTTACGGTTTGTTCGTCGGACAATTCAGAATGGCGCCAAGATTAACTGTGTGAAATACAGTTTTGTACAAAATATGGGCTTCTCAGCACAACACGGTAGTAATGAATAGAACACATTAATTTTGTGTCCCCCCCAGCGACGTATATACAACTATGTAGGTTCTGAGGCATTCATAATTTAAAGAGTTTACACAAGAAAAAATTGAGATCTATCGCTCAAGGGAGGTAAGGGGGAAGATAACCCCTGATCAAAATATATCATAATCGGGCGACCAAGAAATGTACTGTTAGCACCCGGCTACACATAAGTACTTTTTCTGTTGTCTGCTGAAGTCCAGCTGAGTCACTGTCAAATTCATGTCACCCACCAATGGCTGAACGGAAACACAATAAAGGCCATACGTCATGGTTCTTTCCATGTTCGGTGCTGAAACACGGTATTGAAATAATTATTATCCCCAAATCCCTGAACAAAATCTTTTCAGATGATTTAAGAAAAAAAATTGATTAGATTCATCCATTTTGCAGAGAAG
>JADBJO010001346.1:67500-80000 GCA_016801955.1 Conus betulinus | reverse complement strand
AGAGCAGCGCATAGGGTATGTTTTAGCACGCGCATCGTGTGTGGTGTGTGTGTGTGTGTGTGTGTGTGTGTGTGTGTGTTTGTGCGTGCGTGTGTGTAGGGGGTGGGTGGGAATGTGGTTGAGTGGGTGGGTGCAAGCACCTTCACAGTGAAAAACGATTCTAACCACGACAATGATTAAGCGGAAAAATATCGGCAAAAATCCCAATCTTTACTAATCGATTCACATTCGCTGATTGTTTCATGCCAGGAATCGGTTCACCGTCACCTCCAAACGTTTCACTGGGCTGGGATGACCCTGAGTGTTTGAGGCGTGTCTCTCTTGGTATTTGTATGTAACTACACACGGTAACTACACACGGTGCAGGCAATCCTTCACCATTTGAAATGGGCAGCCCCAAAACTATGAACGCCGATTGGTATTGAAAGTTGTTATAGCAGACTTGTTGTTAAACTATCCATTTATGTTCATTTTTACTCATGTATATTTTGACAGTTATTATTTCCCCCCCCCCCCCCCCCCCCCCGACCCCCCCCCCCCCCCCCCCCCCCCCCCCCCCCCCCCCACCTGTGCCCCACAAACCACCCCCACCTCCCCCCCCCCACCCCCCTCCCACCCCCCCCCCCCCCCCCCCCCCCCCCCCCCCCCTCCCCAACCTGTCAACCGTAGATGACTGAAGTGGTCCGTGTCGATTCGACAGACGAACAACATGTTGATAGTAGTGTAACAGCAGCAGCAGCAGCAGCAGCAGCAGAATTATCATCATCGTCATTATTATTATTATCATCATCATCATCAACATCATCATTAACATCATCATCATCATCATTATCATTATTATATTATCTTTATTATTGTTATTATTATTATCATTATTATTATTGATTGATTGATTGCTGACCACAGTGGTGGACGCGATGGGCAAGCCGTCTTTCGGCATTCTGGACGGCAACGTGAACTGGCCAGGGGGCTATACTGAGTGTCGGAACGTCAGAGCTAATACCACGGTGGTCTCCCCTCAGTTCTTCTCTGGCCGTTACTGCACCCTGTACTCCACGGTTGGCACTCTTCTTTGTCTCTGTCTTTTTCCCGTCGGCCTCTCTGAAGGCCTGTGTGTGTGTGTGTGTGTCTGTGTGTGTGTGTCTGTGTGTGTGTGTCTCTTTCTCTCTTGCTCTCTGTCTCTCACTCTTTTCTCTCTCTTCTCTCTGTCTGTCTGTTTCTCTCTCCTCTCTCTGTCTCATTTTCTGTCTCTCTTGTCTGTCTGTCTGTCTGTCTGTCTGTCTGTCTCTCTCTCTCTCTCTCTCTCTCTCTCTCTCTCTCTCTCTCTCTCTCTCTCTCTCTCTCTGGAGGGCAATGAACTCTATTGCTAACAACAACAACAAAGCATAAAGATGCACAATTTCAGCGACAAACATCAATCCGGACGCATGTAAAGCATACTGCGTTTCATTAACAGACAGTACAACTCTAAACTTCACAGATTACAGGAGAGTCCAGTGAAAACACATGTTCCTTCCCTAGCATTGTTCTATAAACAAACGCTTGGATCCACTGACTCACCCCAGTGTTCCTCCTCCTGATGTACGTGAGGTGGGAATGCTTCTGATGCAGTTAAAAAAAATAAAACAAATATTCAGTGGATCCGGATACATACCTGCATTTCTTCTCAAACTCTCCCTGCCTTACGATGTTGTATCTCTTACATACATGTATTTGCTATCGATTGAAGCTAATGTTTTCAAGCGTTAAAGAAAAAATTCGCCCCCTTCCAAATTGAATCATTTGTCAGATCTAACTTATTTCAGACCTGCATCCTCACTTTCAGTTCTATCCAAACCCCTGGAAAGACATGTGTACAAACATGTACCTCAGCTCAAGAAGAAAAATAAACTTTCACCCGTTCCAGTGTGGATTCCGATCTTATCATTCTTGTCACCGCTTATCACGAATATGTGACTCATGGCGTTTAAACATGAACCGGTCACAAAGGACAGGCGTAGTTTTCCTTGACTTCAAAAAGGCCTTTGATCTTGTTAATTATCCCTTTTGTGTGAAAGAAACTGTCTATCTATTTGAACCATTCCTCCAATCATACTTAAATGACAGGAATCAGTATGTGTTGCTTAATGGCAAAACCGCCTCTACAGACACTAACAGACATGGAAACCTAACAGTTTCAGTGGAGGCCCCCCACCTGCTCTGTATAATCGTGAACAATTAGCCATCAGTCATGTCAGATGAGAACGTCAGTATGGATTTATTTGCTGACGAGTCATCATTTCAAGGAAATGGGCGTAATCTACAAACAATAATAAAAAAGATATCTTCAGGAAAGTGCTATTTAGCTGTCAGACAGATGTAATTCAACTCAATGGTAATACTTCCAGTCGAAACCAAATCTGTGTTAAGCCACTGGCCAAGAACACCAGTTAGTTCCTCATCTCCAAATAGTTCATTTGAACAGTACGTCCGTTGAAACAGGTAGATGAGCATCAGTGTTTATGGTGCAATAATAAATGAAGACACTAAATAGCACTGTCGTCTTTATGGTTTATAAAAAAATCATCGAAAAAAGAAAATCTCAGTTACAGCGTCATTTCAGCCTAACTGCAATGCATACATAAGCAATGCATACATAATGTCACATACCAGTCATGCTTCAGCCATATAGGATGGTAGTAGTAGTAATGTCCACCAACAAAGGTTGAATTCTCTCTATGGAATAGCAGCAGAGCTACTTCTCCCAAGTCTACCTTAAACAACAAATGAAATGTGAAAAAGAAAGAAAAAAGCTTAAAAAGAAGATTTTCTCTTCCGCTGAACGAAAGAGAAGAAAAGAAGAAGAGAAGAAACACATTACAAGACAAAGCACAACGTGTTTCGACCTCTTTGGTCTTCTACAGGGACGAGAAACAATATTAAAGACAATGAAAACAAAGAACGAACAATCACTTATCTCCTCGAATTGGGCGCAAAATGATGTGGAAATGTTAAAAGCACCAAATACAGTTCCTCTAAATAAGTAACTGGAATTCAACAGGACATCATTTATGATTGAATTGTCAACAATTGTCATGCCATGTTATATCAATGTCCGTCTTATGAGACGGAACAGCAGTTCTGGTTCGCAGAAATTCTTTCTGTTTCTCCCCATGTATTGATCAATACAAAACAGGCCTAGCTTACACCAGACCTTATGTCCAGAACTCCCTTCAGCTAGTCTATAAAACACAAATGCACTACAAGATCTCAAAAAGAATCTACATAAGCAATTCATGTCTGAATGATTTGATTCATTTAATTGAAAACCATAAACCTCCTTTTGGGAAAACTCCTCTGTCAGTCATAATGTGAAGACACCATCTGAACACCCGCTCCATATAATTGGGCAGCTCTCACCAACCCTACCGTCTTTCCTACTCCCCCCACACCCATCCCCCACCCACCCCCCACCCCATTCCCGCTCTCAGTCTCTTTACTTATTTATTGTATACTCAGCGCAGTATTATATATCACATTGATGACTAGTCTGCCTGTCGGTATTAGAGAATAAAGATTTACAGTGTTGTCATGATGATTTCTAAGTATGAGTGATTTGCATTTAAAGTTAAACCATGTGCACAGCAAGAACAAATTGTAGGATCAGACCTCGGCCCAAAATCTTTATTCTGAATGATAAAAGATCACTCTCTCTCTCTCTCTCTGTCTTTCTCTCTCTCTCTCTCTCTCTCTCTCTCTCTCTCTCTCTCTCTCTCTCTCTCTCTCACTGACAAGTTACAATCACATTGAAACTACTCTCTCTCTCTCTCTCTCTCTCTCTCTCTCTCTCTCTCTCTCTCTCCCTTACCTCCCATCCCCCCTACTCTCTCTCTCTCTCTCTCTCTCTCCCCATCTCCCTCTCTCTCTCTCTCTCTCTCTCTCTCTTTCTCTCTCTCTCTCTCTCTACGTATGCTATTTCAAGTTCTAGTTTTAAGTTTTCAAACGTGTTTGGCTAGAAAGCAGAGGAGAGGGAAATGGAAGATTAGGATCAGGATGAGAGAGAAAGCGGGAGGGAGGGAGGGGACAAGGAGAGTGGGTGGGAATTTGAGCGTGAAAAGAGAGGAGGGACGAGGAGAGAGAAAAGGAAGGTTGGGATCTGGACTAGAGAGACAGAAGAGAGAGAGATTGATTGATTGACTGATTGATCTTTGATACGCAAGGATGAAGATTTTAGGCCAAAGCCTAGTCTTACAATCTGTCCTTGTCATGCATACATTATTTCAACACATATAATTCAGAGAGAGAGAGAGAGAGAAGGGGTGCAGAGAGGGGAATCGGGGTGGGGGTGGGGATTTGAGAATGAAAAGATAAAGTAGGTGGGGAGAAAGTGAAGAGAGTTTTCCAGATGTTGATCAGTTGAAGTGTCCTCCTTTCTTCACCAGTCTTTGTAATTTTTTTTCTTTCTCTGTTGGAGGTTGATCATTTTGTCTGTTTATCAATACGACTGATGGTCATCCTGACAAGAATCTGTTTTCAGTCAATCAATGTGTGTGTGTGTGTGTGTGTGCATGCGTGTGTGTGTGTGTGTCTGTGCGTGTGTGTGCGCGTGTGTGCGCATGTATGTGTGTGTGTACGTCTGTCTGTGTGTGTACGTGGGTGTGTGTGTGTGTGTGTGTGTGTGTGTGTGTGTGTGTGCGTGCTTGTGTGTGTATATGTGTGTTTGTATGTGTGCGTGCATGCATATGTGTATATGTGTCTGTGTGTGTGTGTGCATGTGTTTGTGTGTTTGTGTGTGTGTGTGTGTGTGTGTGTGTGTGTGTGTGTGTGTGTGTGTGTGTGTGTGTGTGTGTTGTGTCGGTCTGTCAGGCCCCTACAGCAGTCACAACTTTAGCCGTGCAAGCGTCAATCATCCTGGGGGCCTGTGTCCCCGACTCCTGTTCCAGTGAAGACATCACCTTGATGCTGAACATGGGTGAGTGTGGACATCACCTTGATGCTGAACATGGGACATGAGTGAACATGGGTGACATCACCTTGATGCTGAACATGGGTGAGTGTGGACATCACCTTGATGCTGAACATGGGTGAGTGTGGACATCACCTTGATGCTGAACATGGGTGAGTGTGGACATCACCTTGATGCTGAACATGGGTGAGTGTGGACATCACCTTGATGCTGAACATGGGTGAGTGTGGACATCACCTTGATGCTGAACATGGGTGAGTGTGGACATCACCTTGATGCTGAACATGGTGAGTGTGGACATCACCTTGATGCTGAACATGGGTGAGTGTGGACATCACCTTGATGCTGAACATGGGCGAGTGTGGACATCACCTTGATGCTGAACATGGGTGAGTGTGGACATCACCTTGATGCTGAACATGGGCTGTGGACATCACCTTGATGCTGAGGGGTGAGTGTGGACATCACCTTGACACTGAACTTGGGTGAGTGTGGACATCACCTTGATGCTGACCTTGGTGAGTGTGGACATCACCTTGATGCTGAACTGGGCGAGTGTGGACATCATCACCTGAACTTGATGCTGACATCACCTTGACGCTGAACTTGGGTGAGTGTGGACATCACCTTGATGCTGAACTTGGTGAGTGTGGACATCACCTTGACACTGAAACTTGGGTGAGTGTGGACATCACCTTGATGCTGAACTTGGGTGAGTGTGGACATCACCTTGACACTGAACTTGGGTGAGTGTGGGCATCACCTTGATGCTGAACTTGGGTGAATGTGGACATCACCTTGACGCTGAACTTGGGTGAGTGTGGACATCACCTTGATGCTGAACTGAACTTGGGTGAGTGTGGACATCACCTTGATACTGAATATGGGTGAGTGTAGACATCACCTTGACACTCAGCATGGTTAAGTGTAGGCATTACCTCTTTGATACTGAACATGGGTAAGTGTAGACATCACCTTGATGCTGAACATGGGTAAGTGTAGACATCACCTTGATACTCAATATGAGTAAGTGTAGACATCACCATGATGCTCAACATGGGTAAGTGTAGACATCACCATGATGCTCAACATGGGTAAGTGTAGACATCACCTTGATACTGAATGTGGGTAAGTGTAGACATCACCTTGATGCTGAATATGGGTGAGTGTAGACATCAGCTTGATGCTCAACATGGGTAAGTGTAGACATCACCTTCATACTCTGCATGAGTAAGTGTAGACATCACCTTGATACTGAACATAGGTAAGTGTGGACATCACCTTGATACTGAACTGAACATAGGGGTAAGTGTAAACATCTGCCTGCTGGACATCATCTGCCTGCTGCTCAACATGGGTAAGTGTAGACATGTGCTGCTCAACATGGGTAAGTGTAGACATCTGCCTGCTGCTCAACATGTGCAAGTGTAGACATCTGCCTGCTGCTCAACATGGGTAAGTGTAGACATCTGCCTGCTGCTCAACATGGGTAAGTGTGCTCGACACAGGTAATTCGTCCTGACTATCACTAGTACTGTTACTTTTGCAACTGCCGCTGCTGCTGCTGCTGCTGCTGCTTCTCTCCTACCAATAGCACTGTTTTGCTGCTGCTGCTATATGTGTGTGTGTGTGAGAGAGAGAGAGAGAGAGAGAGAGAGAGAGAGAGAGAGAGAGATGTTTTCACTGTCATTGCTGCTCCTGCTGCAGCTGAAAGTAGTGCAGCTGCTACTTCTACTACTGTTTATGCTGCTACCACTTGTATGGTTGTGTGTGTGTGTGTTAGAGAGAGAAAGAGGGAGATGGAGAACAGTTAAACAAACCCAGCCTCAGTTTTCATTTTGTGTCGGTTTCTAATCCCACTTCAACATGAAGGCGAGCAAGACACATGCTGTCTTTCTGGGCTATTCATATAGCGCTCTCTTGAATGTTTCCCTCCATCATTGACCCTAGTTCATCATAACTAGAAACAATCTCTGATTGGTGGACATTTTTGGCGGCTTTTTCACCCATGTCCCTGTTCAGTGTCGGTACACAGTTGAGTGTGACACAGGTGACCATTGCAGGTAAACCACAGAAAGATTAACGAGATTAACTAACCAGAAATGATGATAACAGCATTAATGAAGTTGTGTGCCATTATTCATTCATTTTCCTTGATTCAAAACTTTACACTTTATTAGCTGTAAGAAAACCTGCTTCAAATCTTTTTTTTTTTTCAAAGTAACAGTCGATATGAACAATGATTGAACAAGAGTAAAAACAGTTGATAAATTAACTTTTTTTTTTTTATACATAGAAGTAATGATAAATATAGGGCCTACATGTGCATCACATTCATGTAACAGTGAAAAAGTAAGGATAAATATGGGGCCTACATGGGCATCACATTCACAGAACAGTGAAAAAGTAAGGATAAATATAGGGCCTACATGTGCATCACATTCATGGAGCAGTGAAAAGTGAATGCATCAAAGTATACTAGGTATACTTGACTCAAAGGGGTGATCCAAGATTTGTGCGAGTCTGCAGTCTCCCAAGAACCGTTGTAGTTTCTTTCTGTCCTTCAGTTATTGTATCTATGTTTTCTTCTTCAATTGGTCATCACTGTTTTTTTATTCTGTTTTCCTTTCGGTGTTTCGTTGAATATTGGCAGAGGTCAGTGCTCTCTCCAAGAGTGCTTCAGGTTGGAAAACATTTCCATGTCTGACTTCTTCGGTCACAATTAACTTTTGTCAAGACAGAAGACGGTGAGTGGGGCGTCTTTTTTACTGTGTTAGCCACGAACAAAATGTTTGACCAAACAAAAACTGACCGACTGCATGGCTTTCCAGCGATTATTTAACACAAGTATATCTAATCAAACAGGGCATTCAAGGAAAACTCTCTGTGTCTGTCTGGTAAGGTTAAGAACACTTTAAACGGAAGCTGAATCGGGCATTAGATTGTTCCAGTTTTGTAATCTCTGTCTCTTATGTGATTAAATGTAGATCGGGTTATAGAGTTCTCTGAATTTTGTCAGCTTCCCAGTGATTGGTTTTCGAAACCAGCGGCTTTCATACAACTGTTTTCGCTGTTGCAGTGGCCAGGACTCTCAACCTGACGAGTCAAATCAACCCTGCAGCTGTGTGTCAGGAGACTCGATCCCTCGACGCCAAAGCTGTCGTGGCCATGTAAGGGAGGGGTGTGGGGGTGGGGGGCCTTCTTGTCGTCATTGTCACCTTCGTCCTCTTTCTTCTCATGTTTCTTCTCCACTGCCTTTTATTTATTTATTTATTCATTTTCGGTCTGGCATTGTTAAAAATCAAGTGTACACACCTTCCATTGCCTGAAATATGCCAGCCATCTCAAGGTCAAACCTGAATGTTGAGTTCTGCGCTTTGTCATGGCCATGTTTCTCCTCCACTACCTTTATTTATTCATATTTTATTTACTTTTTCAATCATATATTATTATTTATTTATCTATTTCTTATCTATCTATTTATTTATTCATGTATTTATTTGTTCTTGATTATGTTTGTTCCTTCTCTTTCTATTGTCCTTCCCACCTCTTTTACTTTTTTCTGCAGGGGAGATAGGGTGGTGGGGAACGGAAGGTGTGAGTTGGGATGCGTTGGGGTCCTTATTAATTGAAACAAGTTTGTCTGTTGCTGTAAGTCTGTCTCCCAGTGTAACTCTTTTTCTCCCCCACCCCGCGCCCCTCGCCCCTTGCCCTCTCGTCTCCTCCCACCTCTGTCTGCCTGTCTCTCTCTGTCTGTCTGTCTGTCTGTCTGTCTCTCTCTCTCTCTCTCTCTCTCTATCTCTCTCTCTCTGTCACTCTCTTGCTGTCTCTGTCTGTCACTCTCTCTTTCTCTCACTGTTGCTATCATAGCATGGTTTTCTCCTCTGTTCCCATCCACCTCCCACCTTTTTCTCCAAGTGACAAGGCAGGAAATTAGAGAAAATTTGAAAAACATCATTACCTTCTGAAAGATAAGTTGTGTCAGGAGCAACTGTTATTACAAAACCAAGAATTAACAGGACATCAAACCAGAATTAAAATTAACACATTCCCCAGATACTGATTTAAAGGGGAAAAAAGCATTGGGAAAAGGTTAAACATTTATACACACATGATGGTATCATCATACTTCATTGTATTTCAATGCCACTGCACACACACACACACACACACACACACACACACACACACACACACACACACACACACACACACACACACACACACACACACACACACACACACACATATACGTATATATATATATGTATATGTGTGTGTGTGAGTGTGCGTGCGTGCATGTGCGCATGCGCGATCACATATGTGCTCCTGCGATGTGCTTTGCACACGCACTTATTTGTGTGCCTGTGCATGGCCATGCGTTTGTGCATGCGTTCTAGCACGTGTGTGTGTGTGTGTGTGTGTGTGTGTGTGTGTGTGTGTGTGTGTGTGTGTGTGCGTGCATTCGTGCATGTGTGTGTGTGCATGTGTGTGTGTGTGTGTGTGTGTGTGTGTGTGTGTGTACACTCCCAGACTGGCACTACATTGACCCATTGACATGTGCCTGTTGCTGTGTGTCTGTTCCTGCAGCGTGATCTGCAGCCTCCTGCTGTGTCTGATGGTGGCCGGCACAGTGCTGGACCTCCTCTTCCTGCAGCGACCCCGATGGGCCGACCGCAAAGGACACACCACGAAAACGACAACAGCCAGCTCCACCACCACGTCGACGCCATCGGCAACCCTGAACAACAGCCATTGCTGCCAGAACCCAGCACAAAACCCGTCGCTGCTATCCCTGAACTAGGTAAAGAGTAGAGGGGATTGTTAATAAGGGAGGGGTGGATATCAACTGTGATCGTTAGAGCTTTGGCATCTTTAGGGAGGGAGGGGTATCACCTGTGACTGTTAGAGCTTTGGTATCTATAGGGAGGGATAGAATTCACCTGTGACTATTAGAGCTTCGGCATCTGTAGGGAGGGAGGGATATCACCTGTGACTATTAGAGCTTTGGTATATATAGGGAGGGAGGGATATCACCTACGGCTGTTAGAGTTTTGACATCTGTAGGGAGAGAGGGATATCACCTGTGACTGTTGGAGTTTTGGTATCTACAGGGAGGGAGGGATATCACCTACGACTGTTATAGTTTTGACATCTGTAGGGAGAGAGGGATATCACCTGTAACTGTTACAGCTTTGTCAGCTTTAATAAGGGATGGGTATCATTTGTGACGTTTAGAGCTTTGACATCTTCAGGGAGGTATCTTACCTGTGACTATGAGAGCTTCGGTATCTTTAGGGAAGGATAGGTATCACCTGTGACTTTTAGAACTTTTTTACATCTTAGGGGATGGGGGAGGGGGTTGATGTCACCTGTTACTTTTAGAGCTTTAACATCTATAGGGAAGGTAAAGCTTTGGCATCTATAGGGAAGGATACGTGTCACCTGTGACTGTTAGAGCTGCCAAGACTATATGCGAGATCTTTTGCACGCTAGCAGATGGTAAAGATGAAGAATGATCGACATGATAGACGTCATAAATGTTGGTAAATGCTATAGAAGAAGGAAAATGTGCTTGGTAGACGTTATGGATGTTGGTTGATGGTAAAGAGAAGGGTTAGTCCACATATTCGACAGGATGAATATTGGTACTTGGTAAAGAGATCGGGTAGTCAACATGACAGACATTGTGGGTGTTGATTGATAGTAAATAAAAAAGAAGAATGAACTACATGAAAGAGGCGATGGGTGCTGTATGATGGTATAGAGAGGATTCAGTATCATGATGGCTAGACTCTGGAAATAATATCAGTGAATTCCTGTGGTTCTCGAACGTTATCTCCCTAATGTCTCCACCCCTTACCTCTCTGTCTGCTTCGGCGGAGGACAAGTTGTTGCTGTTGTTTCCTCACTACATCAACGGCAGTGTACTCTCTTCCCTGGTTTCTCTCTCTCTGCCTTTCTGTCTGTCTCTCTGTCTCTGCCTCTCTCTCTGTGTCTGTCTGTCTCTCTCTGTCTCTGTCTCTGTCTGTCTGTCTCTCTCTCTCTCTCTCTCTCTCTCTCTCTCTCTCTCTCTCTTTTACTGTCTCCACTGTCTGTTTCTTCAGTGACTCCCAAATGGACGATAAACTCAGATCCCTGTTCGATCTTCCTTGCCATATCCTCATTGTCTGTTTCTTCAAGGTCTCTGCCGAGGACAGAAAAATTAATTCCCTGTTATTTGTTCCCTTCAGTATCTTCGTTGTCTGTGTCTTCAAGGTTTATATCAAAGACAGTAAACTCAATTCCCTGTTCTCTCTTCCATTCAATATCCTCATTGTCTTGTCTGTCTGTATCTATCTATCTGTCAATCTGTCTATCTCCTTCACTGTCCTCGTTTACTATCAAAGACAGTTCCCCCTGTTCTACATTCCCTACAGTCTTCATTGTTTGTTTCTCCAAATAATAAAACTGATTTTTGACCACAGAACTTCTGTGAAAAATGCTGAATGTCTTTGAAGATTCTCAAGAGATTTTAAAATAAAAAAGTAAAAATAAATTAAAAAAAAAAAGAAAAACAGAATGAATATTTTTTTTCTGTTTTAAAATCTTCTGAGAATGCTCAAAGACATTCAGCATCTGTTTCTTCAAGTTCTCTATCAAGGACAATAAACTCAGTTTCCTGTTCTCTCTTCCCATCAATATTTTATTGCCTGTATCTGTCTGTCAATCAGTCTCTCTCTCTCTCTTCTCTCTCTCTCTCTCTCTCTCTCTCTCTCTCTCTCTCTCTCTCTCTCTCTCTCTATCTATCTATCTATCTATCTATCTATCTATCTATCTATCTATCTATCTATCTATCTGTCTATCATTCTATCTCCTTCAGTGTCCTCATTTACTAACTCAGTTCCCTGTTCTATGTTACCTTCAGTATCTTCATTGTCTGTTTCTTCAAGGTCTCTATCAAGGATAGTAAACTCAGTTCCCTGTTCTATATTTCTTTCAGTATCTTCATTGTCTGTTTCTTCAAGGTCTCTATCAAGGACAGTAAACTCAGTTCCCTGTTCTATATTTCTTTCAGTATCTTCAGTGTCTGTTTCTTCAAGGTCTCTATCAAGGACAGTAAACTCAGTTCCCTGTTCTATATTTCTTTCAGTATCTTCATTGTCTGTTTCTTCAAGGTCTCTATCAAGGACAGTAAAAACTCAGTTCCCTGTTCTATATTTCTTTCAGTATCTTCAGTGTATGTTCCTTCAAGTCTCTATCAAGGACAGTAAACTCAGTTCCCTGTTCTATATTTCTTTCAGTATCTTCATTGTCTGTTTCTTCAAGGTCTCTATCAAGGACAGTAAACTCAGTTCCCTGTTCTATATTTCTTTCAGTATCTTCAGTGTCTGTTTCTTCAAGGTCTCTATCAAGGACAGTAAACTCCGTTCCCTGTTCTATATTTCTTTCAGTATCTTCATTGTCTGTTTCTTCAGGTCTCTATCAAGGACAGTAAACTCAGTTCCCTGTTCTATATTTCTTTCAGTATCTTCAGTGTCTGTTCCTTCAAGGTCTCTATCAAGGATAGTAAACT
>JADBJO010001346.1:35000-62500 GCA_016801955.1 Conus betulinus | reverse complement strand
ACAGACTGACTTAACCTACATGCTGTGTCCTTTGACATGTATTGACAGACTGACTCAACCTACATGCTGTGTTCTTTGACATGTATTGACAGACTGACTCAACCTACATGCTGTGTTCTTTGACATGTATTGACAGACTGATTCCAGCCTACATGCTGTGCTCTTTGACAGGCTGACTCCAACGTACATGCTGTGTTCTTTGACAGACTGACTCCAGCCTACATGCTGTGTCCTTTGACATGTATTAACAGGTTGAGTCCGTCCTACATGCTGTGTTCTTTGACATGTATTGACAGGCTGACTCCAGCCTACATGCTGTGTTCTTTGACATGTATTGACAGGCTGACTCCAGCCTACATGCTGTGTTCTTTGACATGTATTGACAGGCTGACTCCAGCCTACATGCTGTGTTTTTTGAATGTATTAACAGACTGATTCCATCCTACACGCTGTGTTCTTTGACAGACTGACTCCAGCCTACATGCTGTGTCCTTTGACATGTATTAACAGGTTGAGTCCGTCCTACATGCTGTGCCCTTTGACATGTATTGACAGACTGACTCCAGCCTACATGCTGTGCCCTTTGACATGTATTGACAGACTGACTCCAGCCTACATGTTGTGACCTTTGACATGTATTGACAGGCTGACTCCAACCTACATGCTGTGTCCTTTGACATGCATTGACAGGCTGGCTCCAGTCTGCATGCTATGTCCTTTGACAGACTGACTCCAGCCTACATGCTGTGTCCTTTGACAGACTGACTCCAACCAATATGTTGTGTCCTTCGACAGACTGACTCCAGCCTACATGTTGTGTCCTTTGACAGACTGACTCCAGCCTACATGTTGTGTCCTTTGACAGACTGACTCCAGCCTACATGGTGTGTCCTTTGACAGACTGACTCCAGCCTACATGCTGTGTCCTTTGACAGACTGACTCCATCCTACATGCTGTGTCCTTTGACAGACTGACTCCATCCTACATGCTGTGTCCTTTGACAGACTGACTCCAGCCTACATGCTGTGCCTTATGGTGGCCACCTGTCTGGCACCTCACTGGGGTGAAGGTCCTTTTTGGCCGGCCAGATTTCCCGATGAGGACAACTGTGCCAAGTACTGGTGGACCAACTTGCTCTACATCAACAACTTCTGGAAGATCGAGAAGGAGGTGAGTGGCTTTTTTTGTACTTTCAGGAACCATTGAAACACAAACTTCTTTCACAGAATGGAATGGTTCACAGTCACTCTGATCTAAGTCAACAGTAACAACGTGTAGGAAATGGATCTCCTTTCCCTTCTCACCAAAAGGTTCATGAATCGTTTCTTTTTTTTTTTAACACAAAACACAATGAATAGGAAAGCTGGTCTTAATAAAGATAGAGAAGTTAGGTCTTCATACCTGATTGATTTGCAGTGTGTTCCGTCGGTGCTTAAACCATCCTGGTATCTCCCAGTAATCTCTGATTAGTTGACAAAGAATTGTTTGGCTCTGTATTGATGCAAATGAAATTACAGGAAGAATGCTGCTAGGTCCCAGGCCCTGTACGGCCCAAGACAGGATTCAACTCCACCAGGGCCTATTGAGCCTGAGACTTATCGGCATTATCCCTAATCGCAGCCATTCCACTTGGATCCATTTCATTAGATCCCAGTTCCGATACGGCCTGTTGCCAATAGGACCTAGTATCATCAGGTCCCAGTTCCAATAGTGCCCATTATCAACAGGACCCTGTCCCACTATGTCTCAGTTCCAATAATGCTCATCATTACCAGCGTTCAGTCCCAGTAGGTCACAGTTCCAATAGGGCTCATTACCAGTATGGCCCAGTCCCAATAGGTAACAGTTCTCAAAGTGCCCATTCAGTCCCAGTAGGTCACAGTTCCAATAGTGCCCATTCAGTCCCAATAGGTCACAGTTCTCAAAGTGCCCATTCAGTCCCAGTAGGTCACAGTTCCAATAGGGCTCATTACCAGTATGGCCCAGTCCCAGTAGGTCACAGTTCCCAAAGTGCCCATTACCAATATGGCCCAGTCCCACTGTGTCCGAGTTCCAATAACGCTCATCATTACTGACAGCATTCAGTCCCAGTAGGTCACAGGGCCCATAATCAATAGGGCCCAGTCCCAGTAGGTCCCAGTTCCATTAGGGCCCATTACTAATATGGCCCAGCCCAGTAGGTCCCAGTTCCATTAGGGCCCATTACTAAAGTGGCCCAGTCCCAGTAGGTCCCAGTTCCATTAGGGCCCATTACTGAAGTGGCCCAGTCCCAGTAGGTCCCAGTTCCATTAGGGCCCATTACTAATGTGGCCCCCAGCCCCAGTAGGTCCCAGTTCCATTAGGGCCCATGACTAAGTGGCCCAGTCCCAGTAGGTCCCAGTTCCATTAGGGCCCATTACTAAAGTGGCCCAGTCCCAGTAGGTCCCAGTTCCATTAGGGCCCATTACTAATGTGGCCCAGTCCCAGTAGGTCACACTTCCATTAGGGCCCATTACTAATATGGCCCAGTCCCAGTAGGTCCCAGTCCAATAAAGCCCACTATGATAGGGTTCAGTCCCACTGAGCCCAACCGGCCCGACCATAGAGTTATAAGGGGTGTAAGGGTCTAATGCCAGTAAAATAAAAATTATTATATGTTCATGCAGAAAATTTCTAAGGGTGTAAGTTACAGCCAGTAGAACTGTACTGGTGAGGGTTCAAGCTGATAGAATTTTAGGGGTGTCCGTAAATTAACGCAGATAGAATTGTCCGGGTGTAAGTTAATGTCAATACAATTGTGCTGATACTAAGTTAATTCAAATAGATCTGCGTGGATATATACATTAATATAAATAGAACTGTACGCTTATGAAGCAAATGCAGACGGGATAAATCAGAAGTACGTTAATGCAAGTTGAAAAGTCTTGATGCTAGTAAATGCAGATTGAAGTGTTTAGATGTAACGTTGATGTACACAGAAATGATATAGATAGAATGACTACCGACGGCATTTTATGGGTGCAGGTTGATGCTGACATAATTGTTTTGTTGTTAGTTGATAGACTCAGAATCAGGACCATGTATTGTGCAACACAATTCTTAAGCTGGAGATTGACATGGGCAGAATTCTTTGAATATAAACAGAAGTAGGATATAAACATAATATTAAACTATAAATCTACGTTGATGTAGATAGAATTCTGCAAGTTTAAAACTGATAGAGATGTGGTCGTAAGGGTTTCAATCTATTTCGGTTCCAGTGCTTCGGTGTGTCCTGGTATCTGGCCAATGACATGCAGTTTTACATCCTCAGCCCTCTCATCTTCGTTCCCTTGTTCTTGTAAGTAACAGTCCGGTTGGTTGGTTGGTTTGTTTATCATTTGTCAGGCTGCGTTGATAATCCTACTCTTTGAATAACCAAGAATATTGTTCTGTTTTGAAACATAAATGGTTAAAGTTAAGTGGACCTCACAAGATGTAATGTCTAACCATATGGTGGGCTATACTTTGCTTGCCAGATATTACACACACGGTAAGAGAGGGTGTGGGCCTATTTTGACCCACGTGCCATGAACAGGAAAGGGTGAAGGGAAGGGGAGTGAAGGGGGAGCCTTTCTGTTGCCTGTTTTCAGTTTCCTTGGGGAGGGGGGGGGAGGTGGGAGGGCAGGGTTGTGAAAGGATATGTCTACTGCAAATAAAGTTAAAGTGACCTAGTTCAAACAATGAATTTGCCCATTTCGTGACTGACTAGATCTGCCTCCCATCACATATGAGTTTAAACCCTGAGGTTCCAATCCTTGTCACTAGCTCACGTTGAAATAACACAAGACAGCAGCGGCAGTAGCAGTGATAGTAGTAGTAGACTATTAGTGGTTAGTGGTGGTGATCATCGTATTTGTAATAGTGCTATCCTTTTTGTTACTGATTTTTAAAGATTGATATCACTATTATTACTGAAAGTGGTGATTGTGGTTGTGGTGGTATCGGTAGTAGTAGTAGTAGTAGTAGTAAGTAGTAGAAAAGGTGGTAGTAGTAACAACAGCAGAATCAGCAATGGTAGTAGTAGTAGAAGAAGAAGTAGTAGTTGTAGCAGTAGCAGCAGCAGCAGCAGTAATAGGAGTAGAAAGAATGAACACAAAGACAGACGAATGAAACAAATACGTCAACGACTCAATGAAGAAAGAGACCATAACTGCAAAAGTGAAGGCCATCGATCAGCTAAAGAAGAGAACTTTTCCAAGTGCACACAGCATTTCTAAGGAGTTGCTGCCGCAGCTGGCGGCACTGCCCTCAATAAAGTGCCAGACATGTACAACCTATGTGGAGAGAAGTGGAGGTAAGCCGGGCAGTGCTAGAAAGAAGCCAGGATTGAACTGTTCCTGAAGAAAAGGAACGTGTATCCTGAACTATCGGACATTGACGAGGCATATCCAGCCCAGAGAGCAACACTCACTGCATTGTACCAAAGGCCATGGACAAGGTGTGTAAAGAGATGGTCTCCTTGTCTTGCTGATATGCAGCGGCCTTCAAGTGAACTTGTACTTGCAGTAGACCGAGTCGTACAAAAGCGCAAAAGATCAAACAACGTGTCTTGCTCAGTCATAGAGCATAATTCCTAGACAGAAAGTAACACACGTTCCCTTACTGATCTACAAAAGGCCTTCGACAAGGTGTGGAAAGACAATCTCCCCAGAGGCTCTTACAGAGGGCCTTTGAAGGTAACATGCACTGGTGAAATAAAACGTGCTCGCACGACAGCAGAGCCAAAGTGTCACAGGATGGATTCTATAGCAGGAGATGCTGCTGTGTCAGAGCTCCAAGGAGGAGTACTGTCATCCTCTGATTTAACTGTACATGAACGATCTTGTATCAGTGCTACCCACGGGTGTCCGTGCAGATTTGTGTGCAGATGATCTGGTGTTTGTGTGCTCTGAAGAGCATGCCACAACTGCAGCATACAGAATGCAGCTCACGCTGAACAGATACACAAACTGGACAAATAGGTAATGCATATCTGTCAACAAAGGAAGTTAACCTCATTTTTCTCACTTTTCATGAAATAAAAGCAGGCGCCCCAACCCCTACCCCAAGGCTCAACTGCGATACAAGACCAACAGATGTACTTAAGGGTCACCTTTAACAAGACGATAATATGGAAGACACATTTCCAGAACGTGGAAGCGAATGGCTAGATGAAAGTTGAATATCATGGGAAAACTACCTGGAACACAATTGGGAGCCAACGAGATGATAGCCCACTAAGAAGGCACAAGGCGACCACATCTTGATGAACCCTGTCATCATTCTAGCAGGTGGACAACAGTAGCTCGGTCACACCACTAGACCCTGGACAAAATCCAGATCCAAGTGTTTACTTTTATAATGTAGTTTCGTGGAATATCAAAACTTCCTAGTGATGTGAACGCTTATACCTCATGTTTTTGCCATTGTCTGTTCATAACAAAGCAAAAACAGGAAGTAACTAACTTTCAGTCCTGTGCTATGATTACTTCTCCCGGTGGTTTGGGAGAACAGTTGTTTTTTCACAAACGAGGTGACTCCAAGAACAGATGAGAGAATTGCTTGATCTTGGCGGAGGTTTGTACTCTCCTTAGTGCTGTGAGAATGGTAAAGGACACTTTGTTTTCACCCACGTCTGTCTCTTTGTTTGTATCTTTGACTGTCAGCAAAATGACATATAACAATACTCACTCTTTACAACCAAACTTAGCGAAAACACAGGACGT
The DNA here is from genome assembly GCA_016801955.1 of Conus betulinus. Lineage (NCBI taxonomy): Eukaryota > Metazoa > Mollusca > Gastropoda > Neogastropoda > Conidae > Conus > Conus betulinus. The sequence goes on along the minus strand of JADBJO010001346.1, from coordinate 56,773 downwards.
GGACAAAATATGAACACATTCAACTTTGGAGCAGATCAGTGTGCGGATCTGGATGAAATAATGATTCCGGGATCCATTCGGCCCAGATCATGACCAATTTCCCACAAACCATGTACACTAGGAAGTTATTGTTTATACACTGATAAACAGCCTTGGAGTAGTACTTCTTCGTTGAATAGTAACAATTTCTAGTGATTTGTCTGCACTTTCTAGTTATTGTTACTGTTATCATAATAACGAATCCTGCCCTCTCAGCTTCCCCGTGGTGGGCTGTGTGGTGTCGGCACTGTTCTTGTTGGCCACCTCCATCATCCCCGGGGTTCTCAGTCAGCAGTATGGGCTGTCCCCAGGGATCATTCAAGTGGTACAAGGTGACAATCAGACCGACACGTAAGTGGCTTCATGTTGGGGAGAGCTGGATGGGGAGAGGGGCGGCCTGCACCTGCACTCTCCATCTCTCTCTCTCTCTCTCTCTCTCTCTCTCTCTCTCTCTCTCTCTGTCTGTCTCTCTCAGTGTGTGTGTGTGTGTGTGTTTCTGTCATTCAGTCAGTCAGTCTGTGTGTGCGTGTGTTTGTCTGTCTGTTTGTCTGTCTGTCTCTGTCTGTCTGTCTGTCTCTCTCTCTCTCTCTCTCTCTCTCTCCAATTCCGGATTGTGACAGAGAACAAATGAGAACTGGTGAACAATTCTAAATGCTACAAATTGTTACAATTTCCATATATCTGACGACCTCATGATTACCATCAAATGGTCCTAGATTATCTCTTACTTTGGTTTAGTATTGACATATGTTTCATCCGTACTGCATTAAGTTAGATGATTTTGACTGCAGATAGAATGCTGCCATGCAATTTCCTTTTTGACCCTTTCTTTCTTTCTTTCATATATATGTATGTGTGCTATATTTTTGTGTTCCCGCTGCATGAGCATTGTTAATTGCCCCCCTTGGCATGAAGGCCAGACAGGTTATCGTCAATATAACTGTCAATTGTCAATTTTCTCTCTCTCTCTCTCTCTCTCTCTCTCTCTCTCTCTCTCTCTCTCTCTCTCTCTCTCTCTCTCTCTCTCTCTCTCTCTCTCTCTCTCTCTCTCTCATCACAGAGTGTGTAGACACAGTTCAACATGAAATGATCGAGTGGATGGTTCAGAACGTTGGTAATATTTCATAAGATGCGCATTTTCTTTTCTTTTTCCTTATCATCATTTGCCGTGTTCATGACAATAACAGTGAGTGAGTACAGTCTTTTGAACGCGAATTCCTGTTCTTGTTCACTTCCTTTTTTAATCCAGTTTATAAGGGCAAACGGTTGTGTATTCGCTTGTGACACCAAAAATGTGAAATTGTTGCTACCCCCCTTTTCCAAGAGTCCTTCCAAGATCATGACAATAGATTGGTGGCAAGCTTTTTTTATTCTGTCGGCAAGTATATTGTCTGTCAAGTGTATGTGTGGTGAATGTGTGTACATCATATCTGCACGTGTCAGATTATGTCCCATGCCTTACAACAGAGCAACTGTGAAGGTACCTATTGATCCTTTTTGAATCAACCTTGCTCATGTTATGCGGACGATGGTCGTATTAGGCACCAGAACACCAAACTGAATCAATCCAGTGGGATTAAACTGGAAAAAAAAAAAAAAAAAAAAAAAAAAAAAAAAAACTGCATATCATTAGTAGAGACACAGATGAAAATTTTTTTTTAAAAAGCGCAATGTAATCTCTTCTCTGATTCACCATCTTTTCCTTTAAAAATCCACTTCATCTTCTAAACAATCCAGATAAGGCGTATAGGGCAAAAAGGAAATCCTTTCTGGTTATGTGTAGTCTTAATGTGTTTTTCTTACGCCGCAAAAAAAAAAAATCAGTTGAAAATTAAAATAGCATCCCCTGATTGGTAGATGAGTCAGTGGGTATTCTTGTTCTCCTGTGTGTGTAAGCTGATCAAGCCTTGCTGATCTGGAATTATCTCCCTTTGTGTTTTTTTTTTTTCTGCATGCAAAGTTGCGGCTCTCTTCATGTTGCTGCTGTTGAATTCTACTGACCTCGGCACAACGTTGTCCACATGTCTGTCTCCTTTTTCTCTGGACATTGCACAGGTTTTGCCTGTGGGTGCGTCTGTCTGTCCACTCACACGGACCTTGTTTGTGCGTTTTGTCTGTAGTCATTGGTTTTGTACGTGTGTATGTCAGTACATGAACCGCACACCGAACATGTCAGTGGGTTTGTCGCTTGCTGAATGGATACAGACTTTGTTGGGGTTTTTTTTTTTTCTGTCCATGGATACAGACCTCGTCTGTCTATCTGTCAATAGACATGGACCTTGTCTCTGTTTTTCAGTCTGTCAATGAATACAGGCCTTCCTGTCAGTCAATTTATTGGTCTGTCCATAGATACGGATCTTAACCGTGTATGTGTATGTGTTGTTTGTCTATGAATACAGATCTTGCCTGTCTGTTTGTCTGTCTGTCCGTAGATACAGATCTTGACTGTGTGTTTTGTCTGTCCATGGATACAGACCATGTGTTTGTCTCTCTGATCCTAGATACATATCTTGTTTGTGTGTTTTGTCTGTATGAATACAAACATTGTCTGTGTATTCGTCTATCTGTTTATGCATCTGTCCATGTGTACAGATGTCTATGTTTTTGTTTGTCTGTCCATGGATACACAGATTTTGTGTTTGTGTTTGTCTGGCCATAAATACAGACTTTTTGTGTTTACCTTTCTGTGCATACATACAGACTATATGTTTTTTTTTTCTCTGTATGGCAGTAGACACGAATCTTGTCTGTCTGTTTGTTGATCTGATTGTAGTTACAGACAGCCTTTTTATCTGTCAGTCCATATATGCAGATTTTGTCTGTGGCTTTGTCTGTCTGCCCTTAAAAACAATTTTTCTATGCATTTGTCTGTGTCTCCCTAGTTACAGATCTTGTCTGTGTTTCTGTGTGTCCGTCCGTTGTCAGTGATTGCTGAGTTGCTGTTACTCGTATATTTATTTTGGTTTCATGATTTGGCTCAAACAGAACACATTGAAATACACACACATGCACGCACGCACGCACGCACGCACGCATGCATACGCACTCACACACACTCGCACACACATGCACATACACATACACACATACAAACTCTCTCTGTCTCTCTGTCTCTGTCTGTCTGTCTGTCTGTCTGTCTCTCTGTCTCAAAGAAGCGATGGTCTCATTTTCAGATCTACGGATTACATGGAAGTCTATTATATCAAACCCTACAACCGGATGGGAGTCTACGTCATAGGCATGCTCGCTGGCTACTTCCTTTACCGCACCAACTGTAAGCTGCGCATTCATTGGGTGAGTCAGAGGGAGAGGGTTTTATTTCAATTTTTTGGTTAGGAGGAAAATGGAAAGGGATTTCTTTTCTCTTTGTTTTTTTTTCTATTTTTTTTTTTCTTTGTTTCTATCTTTCTCTTTGTCCTTAAATTGAAAACTGTTCATTTAATGATAGAAATAATTGAAATGTGTCTCTAGCGATGTGTCACCTACAATAACGATTACACCAATGATAGGATGATGTCGATAATGATGATGAATTCAGTTCTGACGAAGAAAAATGTCTTTAGCACATTCTAGCGGTAAAAAAAAAAAAAAAAACACTTTCAGATCATCATGTTATCCTCACTATAAAGGAAAGCCTACAGTTGCTATATTTCAAGATAATAGTGACAGTAATGCAAATGATGATGTTGATATGGTAATTCTGATAATGACAGTAAAAGCAACAACAAAAACAACAATATATGATGATGATGATTATTATGATGATGATAATGATGATGATGATGATGATGATGATGATGATGATGATGATGTAAAAGGAGTGGGAGGATGGCGCCTGCAGAGGAGAGTGCCTTCATGCAGTTTTGCAGGTGGTGTTGTCGATCTCTCCACATTCGTCCAACAGTTTTCTGCTGTGTAGTTCCATGTTTTATTGAAAGAGTCGTAAGGCGAAACCTCATCCGTCAGGACAGCGTGTCACAGCTAGATCTCTGTTCATTCACTCAATGTGTCGCCACGACACCAGTCGTTCATTTCTATCGCCCAGAAAATAAAAGAAAGAATAGCTTAAAATTTGTATACTGTTATCTTTCAGGTAATCAAATACATTTTTAGGGATGGATGAGATAGATAATGTATTACTTTTTTTTTTAAATTTTTTCTCATTTTTAATGTTTGACTTTCAACTTTTTTCATTTCTTCTGTCATGGCTTCTCCCAACATAATTTTGATGAATGCTCAATTCATTCTCTTTCTCTCTCTCTCTCTCTCTCTCTCTCTCTCTCTCTCTCTCTCTCTCTCTCTCTCTCAACTCTTCTCTCTCTCTCCTCTCTCTCTCTCTCTGTTGATAGCACATTATCTCCTATTCCTAACTGATTAATCTTGCATAAAAAACAAAAAATGTTGAAAATTAATGTATACTTGTGTAGGCCTACTTGAATATGACTGCCTTATGAATCACTGTTCATTCCTCCTCAGGCTGTGCTGATGATACTATATGATGGTGACCGATATGTGTTGTGTGTGTGTGTGTGTGTGTGTGTGTGTGTGTGTGTGTGTGTGACAGGACAATTTTATGTGTGTATGTATGTTTTTTCTGTAATACCAGTGTGAATGAATCATCACTGTTTTGTTATAAACAGTTTTGTATTGTGCAGTAGTGTTCATGCGTCAGTATCCTTAGACCCTGAAGATACAGACTGAAGGAAGAGCGTCTTCTGGCTTATCTGTTACCTTGGGAATATAAATGATCAATCAGCCTCTCTCTCTCTCTCTCTCTCTCTCTCTCTCCAGACTCTCTCTCTCTCTCTCTCTCTCTCTCTCTCTCTCTCTCTCTCTCTCTCACTCTGTCCTGTCTCTGATGTTGTCCTGACCAGATGGTCAATCTGTGCCTTGGGAATAAAGATGATGAATTAGTCTCTCTCTCTCTCTCTCTCTCTCTCTCTCTCTCTCTCTCCTCTCTCTCTCTCTCTCTCACTCTCTCTCTCTCTCTCTCTCTCTCTCTCTCTCTTTTCCATGTACGTGTGTGTGTGTGTGTGTGTCGATCTCTCTCTCTCTCTCTCTCTCTCTCTCTCTCTCTCTCTCTCTCTCTGTCTCATGTTTCCTGACCAGGTGGTCAACCTGTGCCTTGGAAGTATAGATGAACAATCACTCTCTCACTCTCCCTCTCTCTCTCTCTCTCTCTCTCTCTCCTCTCTCTCTCTCTCTCTGATATTTTCCTGACCAGGTGGTCAATCTGTGCCTATGGGCCGTGGCCACAGCCTGCGCCCTGGCTGTGTTGTACGGCCTGTTCGAGGCCACGAACGGCCACCCGGTCACCGTGCCTGTGGCCGCCTTCTACAACGCCGTGGCCAGACAGGTGTGGGGAGCCTGCGTGGCCTGGGTGGTGGTGGCCTGCGTCACACCGGCAATGGAGGTGAGCATCACGCCCTGCTGCCTGGCACATTTTCGTCCCCCTCCCCCTCCCTCCACCCTCTTTCCCTTCCTCCTCACTCCCTCACACACCATCTCCCTCCCTGTCAGACACCACTCTCCCCTCCCTCCTCCCTTTCTCACGCCATCTTCTTCCATGTCAGCCCCCCCTCCCCCCACTTCCCCCCTTTCCCTTCCCTTCTTGTTTACTATAATCTCTGCCTTGCCATATCTCTGAATTTAGTGCAACACTCTTCTTCCCTTTGGGAAATCCCCCTCCTTTTTTTTCCGTTTCTCTGAAGTTTGCTTCCTTCTCCCATATATCCTGTCTGTTCCTTCCATCCATCAGAATTTTGTCCCCCCACCCCCCCCCCCCCCCCCCCCCCACCCCTTTACTGGGGATAATCTTCCCCCTCCCCTCTCTCTCTCTCTCTCTCTCTCTCTCTTTTTACCCTTTACACCTTCCACCCCCCACCCTCTTCATTCACATTATCCCATGCAATCGTCTCCATTTCCCATCTCTTTGAATTTTTTCCACCCTCACCCCTTTCATCCCTCTTATGAGTAATCCTCCCCCTCCTCTCTACCCCATCTCCGTGAATTATGCCCTCTTTGCCATCTTTAAGCAATCGTCTTCTTCTCCACCCCCTCCTTCATCTCTGTGTGAATATTGTCTGTCCCCTTCCCCTCGTAAATAACTCCTCTCTTTCCACTCTCTTTTTAAAATTTCCTCCCTCCTTCCCCCATGGGAAAGCGCCCTCTTCCCTCATCTCTCTGAATGTGACCACCACTCCCCCCTCTTTTTCCCACTGAAAAGCTCCCTTTCCCTCATCTCTCTGAATGTGACCACCACTCCTTCCTCCTTTTCCCACTGAAAAGCGCCCTCTTCCCTCATCTCTCTGAATGTGACCACCACTCCTTCCTCCTTTTCCCACTGAAAAGCGCCCTTCCCTCATCTCTCTGAATGTGACCACCACCCTTTCCTCCTTTTCCCACTGAAAAGCTCCCTCTTCCTTCATCTCTCTGAATGTGACCACCACCCTTTCCTCCTTTTCCCACAGAAAAGCTCCCTCTTCCCACATCTCTCTGAATGTGACCACCACCCTTTCCTCCTTTTCCCACTGAAAAGCGCCCTCTTCCCACATCTCTCTGAATGTGACCACCACCCTTTCCTCCTTTTTCCACTGAAAAGCGCCCTCTTCCTTCATCTCTCTGAATGTGACCACCACGCTTCCTCCTTTTCCCACTGAAAAAAGCGCCCTCTTCCTTCATCTCTCTGAATGTGACCACCACCCTTTCCTCCTTTTTCCCACTGAAAAGCGCCCTCTTCCTTCATCTCTCTGAATGTGACCACCACCCTTTCCTCCTTTTCCCACTGAAAAGCGCCCTCTTCCTTCATCTCTCTGAATGTGACCACCACTCCTTCCTCCTTTTCCCACTGAAAAGCTCCCTCCTCTTCCACATCTTTCTGAATGTGACCACCACTCCCCCCTCCTTTTCCCACTGAAAAGCGCCCTCTTCCCTCATCTCTCTGAATGTGACCACCACTCCCCCCCCCTCCTTTTCCCACTGAAAAGCGCCCTCTTCCTTCATCTCTCTGAATGTTGCCACCACTCCTTCCTCCTTTTCCCACTGAAAAGCGCCCTCTTCCCTCATCTCTCTGAATGTTGCCACCACCCTTCCTCCTTTTCCCACTGAAAAGCGCCCTCTTCCCTCATCTCTCTGAATGTTGCACCCCCTTTTCCACCATGAATACGTTAACCCTTCCCCGCATCGCTTGATTTTACCCTCCTCCCCTCCCAGGTGATCTTCTCCTTCTGCCATCTCTCAGTTGTGGCCCACTACCCCTCCTCTGGCAAACCATGTTTAAAACATTCAACTTGAACAAAGTTAAACATTTGCTCACATGAGGCATTGCTACACTCTAGCTTGAGTCATGTGCAAACTGGTCAGTACAACTATGAGTTAATCTGACAATACATTAGTTTCAGTCAGTCAGTGTACACACTCAAGTTGGAGTATGGCACTGGATCTCTCATGCAAATGCTGTGGTGTTGATTTGGATTTTAAACTCTGTGTGTAACATGGCTTGTGACGTATCCACACTGGAACAGTCAGCTGGCCCACCTTGTAGCCTGAACATGATTTGAAACAAACAAAACATTTGCTACGCATAGACAATGGCATTTTGTTTTGATTTCTTTAAGTCATAGAAAGTTTTTATTCACTTTGTGATTTTATCTGTTATTTTTACTCAAGCTGTGATTTTCTGCCTGTCTGCCATCTGTGTCTGCATTTATTTATTCACCTTTATGTCTTTTCATTTGTTGCACTGTCTATTCACCCATTCCTGCCTTTCTGGGACCAGGGTTTGTCAACACCATCTTGTCATGGCCAGCCCTGGTGCCGCTGAGTCGTCTGACATACTGCATCTACCTGCTGCATCTGACGGTGCTGACAGTCTACATCAGCAACTTCCGCACCGTCTTCTACATGGACGACCTGAACCTGGTCAGTGCTTTGCCCAGTCCTCCTCTGGACATGATGGCCACTGTCCCCACTGGGGTCAGACGCTTTGATGCTGTCATTGTCTTGGTTAGAGTTCTTTCAGTTCCTTTTCCTGCTCTGCAAACCAATTTCACATTGGACAGATTGTCCCAGGGTTACAATGAGTAAAAAGAAGATGCTCTCTTCCCAATCAGACAAACATCGACAGAGGTACAATTCTTGAAGGAAGATGCTTTCTCTGCTCTCAGACAAACAGCTTCAGAGTCACAGTCTGTTAAAGATAACACGCTGTCTACAGTCAGCACCAGAGTTACGACCTATCAAAGGCAATACCCTCTCCACACTCGGACATACTGCACCAGATGTACAGTTCAGGAGAGAAGATACCCTGTCATTAGTCAAACAGCGTTAGAGTTACAGTTAGTTTAAGAAGATCTCACTCTAGCTCCACAAGAAAGCAGTTATTGTCATCAGTAGGAAACTTATCAGCTGGTTTCCTGCGTATGTTGGATCAAAACAAGCTCCAACTGAACACTCAAGTGACTCAGTGGTAGTGCAGTGTCTTCTTTGAAAGGTTGCCTCATGATGACTTGACATTGGCAGCGCCCTGATGATTGCTTGTGTGTTGGCCACAGCAGGACAAGCTAGGGTGTGGCAGCAGTGGATGAGGAGCCAGTATGAGCGGTGTGGGGGTAATAATGCCATTGAAGTAGCACAGAAGATGAGACAGAAAAAAAAACTCTCTCTAAAATAAGGCAGACAGCACCGGAGTGGCAATCTGTTAAAGAAGATTTCATCTCGACGATCAAACAGACAGCCACAGAGCCTACGATGTCCACAATCAGACAGACAACGCCAGAGCTAACGTCTGTTGAAGCAAATCCCCTCTCACACATCAGATAAACGGTACTGAAGTAAGCAAGTTGATAAGAAATCCTCTCCACAAATAGGGAGGAAATTCTAAAGCAGATGCCCTTTTTCCAATTAGACAAACTGTATTGAAGCAAGTCCGTTGAAGAAGAAACCGCCACCACAGTCTGAGAAGCAATGCTAAAGCTACAGTCTCGTAAAAGAAGATACCACTCTACAATCCAACACACACTAGAGCTGCAGTTAGCTTTCGGCAACACCCTCTCCACAATTAGGCAAACAGTGCCAGCGCTGAGTGCAGTTTGTTAAAAAAAGATGTATGGTTCCTCCAGTAATCCTTTACATACCACCATCGCAGGAAGACCAGGCAACGATGCTCAAGTTCTGCAGCAAGAATTCTGTGGAACTATCAACTCCACAGAGGGGACGTCACAATCCAATAGCCACATGGACACCCAGAGCGGCCAGCGAAGAGCAGAGGAGAGGAGAGGAAGAAAGTGATGTAAAGAAATGTTTCTAGAGAGCAGCCAGCAAAGAGCAGAAAGGGGAGAGGAAGAAAGTGATGGTAAAAAATATTTCCAGAAATAAGTCGTGAATAATCAAACTGAAAGAACACGCTCAAACCTGTGCTTGAGGATCAAAAAAAAATGAAAGGGAGTTTACTAAAATACATTGAGCAAGAGACAGCAAAACAAACAGTAAGAGTATTTTCAAATAAAAGTAAAGTTTCGAAGCATAAAAGCAGATGGAAGACAAGACATAAATGTAGGAACACTGTGCAGAGTACCAAACACTGAAGTAACAAGCCCCGCCATGTAGATCTTTTTTCAGGCAGGCCAAGAACAAATGAAGTGAATATGAAATACCAGGGGAAGGGAAGTGGGATAATTAAAGGCAAACAACTGTGTATGCTAATAAGCTGGAAGAACATAGTGTGATTGTACCGACAATGTTGGTAAATGGAAACATACCTAGTGTGTGGGAGAGATTATGTTAAATCTCCTCCAAAACAAACAAATAGCAGTCGGCAGTTACAGGACGACAGCACTGACATCATGCGGTGGGGAAAAAAGTCACTGAAGATAGGTGATAAAACGTTTTTTTTGTTTGTTTTGTTTGGTTGTTGTTTTTTTTTTTGGGGGGGGGGGGGGGTATATAATCCAGTGAATCAAATTTTTTTTTTATTTTTAGAAAAGGTAGATGCTTAAAAATTATTCTGTAAATAAGAAAAGCCTATTGCAACATATGACATGCAGTATTTTCTCTCCAAGTTGAATAATATTTGAATATAACTGGAGTATGATATCGGCACTTTACATTTTTTCATCCAATTTATCTGCATGCGTAGAGGTGACGAAGTCTGTTACGCTCTAGAAAATATTGATATAGGCATCATGGGAAAAGTGCCTATGAAACGAACACTTAGATAATCTCAAAGTTCCCTCCCAAAATGTATTTTAAGCCCGATTGACAAACTTTGATTAAATTTATGGAAACTGAATATCATGCAGATGCAGCATGCGCTTGTTACCACCCCTGTCTGGTGATCATATTCTCTTATAGATAGATAGATAGATAGATAGAGAGATAGATTAGATTAGATTAGATTAGATTAGATTATTAGATTAGATTAGATTAGATAAGATAAGATAGATAGATAGATAGATAGAGTGCTTTCCAGTTTTGAGACTAGAATATACGATCAGTTACATTTCTAAGGTAATCTGATTTCAACTGTAGTGACGATGATGATGATGATGATGATGATGATGATGATTTTTGTTATCTACTGATTCATGTATTCGGTGCACTCCACATACCTCCGCCACCCCAGCACAATCACAATTACTGTACTCGATCTGTCTTCTCCGTCCTCTTTCCCCTACTAACCCCGTACCCATTATTTTTTTTTCATCTCGTTTTTTAACAATCAGACATGACTCAATGGCAGCAACACTTTATAAATGAAAGACTTTGTCAGATTATAACATAAACACTAACTTGCTGTAAACTGCAAGACAAAACAAAGTGATTTTTCCATCTCAAAGTTAGGTAAATGGGCCACAAAAGCAGGAAACAAACAGAAGATGGTAGTGAATAAAGACGGGAGGGAAAAATATAAAGAAGGAATCAAAGGCAATGAAAGGAAGAGGAAATGAATAATGAAGAATTTCAATAGACTGGATACTTTTATACTGAAAGACACCACCTGCTCCTCCTTCCACCCCCTCCCTCAGCATCCTAACAAGGAGAGACAGACAGACAGACAGACAAAGAAAGAAAGTTGCTTACAGTTCAACCGACCACAAAGCCGTATCAGTACTGTCATCTCATCGAATCGCAACAAGGAGCAGACCAAGATGTGAAGAGTTTTGTACATTTTGAAATACAACAGCCATTTTGCGCTGAATATGAGAAGACAAGTGGTTTCTCATTCTTCGTTTTCACTGTCCTAATTGTTGTTTGTTTCTGACTGAAGAAGACACAAGAGGTCAAAATGCATTGTGTTTTGTCCTGTAATCTGTGTGTCTGTATCAGTATCTGTGCCGGTAACTAACCTTGTTTTCTTTGTAAATTTTACAAGATGTAAAGACTTTGCAGAACAAACACAGGTGAAGAGACCACCACAAAGGCACAAAAGTTATGCATGACTGTAAAAAAAGGAGAGAGAAAAGGCAGTGTCAAAATCCATGTGAAGGAAATGAGGAAAGCACTAGCATAGAGTTCCAGGACCACGAGCACTCCATTACATCTGAAAGACCTCTTGGCATCTCTAGAGGGAGGTGGAGTGGGTTCGAGGGGGGTTGAAGGGGACCCCAAATGAAACGCTGCGTTGTCTCTTTTGTGAGTTATTAAATGAGGAGTCTGAAGCACCGAAAAGAAATTTGAATCAGATGCTCCGAAAAGCGACTATTTGAAGTCCATGGAACGGAGGTCACTGAACACATGCCCTGTTACCTCACAAACTATCGACATACAGAGCCGTGTAAACCAGAGGCTTACATTTTTAATACATCACCTGTGACACAGTCTGTCGACATACAGAGCCGTATAAACCAGTGGCTTACATTTTTAATACATCAACTGTGACGTCCCAGACTATGGACACACAGAGCTGTGTAAACCAGAGGCTTACATGTTTAATAACATCACCACTGACGTCACAAACATGGACATACAGAACCATGTAAACCAGAGGCTTACATTTTTAAAACATCACCAGTAACGTCACACAGAGTGTGGATATGCAGAGTCATGTAAAACTAGAGGTTTACATTTTTAATGCATCACCTTTGACGTCACGAGCTATGGACATACAGAACCATGTAAACCAGAAGCTTACATTTTGAATAATCACCTGTGACGTCTCAAACTATTGACATACAGAATTTTATAAACTAGAGGCTAATGTTTTTGTACATCACCTGTGATGTCACTAACTGTGCACTTGCAGATTTACATAAACCAGAGGCTTACATTTTTACATATCACCTGTCAACTTAAACAGTTATATTAAAGTATATAAGTACCAAAGTAGGCTATGGTGCTGATGTTCAGATTCCTTTTTTTTTTTTCAACAGATCTGCCTGTTCCTGGGGATTCTAGTGACGAGCACTGCAGTGGCCCTTGTGGCTTCCCTGGCCTTTGAGGCTCCCATGATGGGTCTGGAGAAAGCCTTTCTGCGACCCAAAGCCTCCACGAGCGACGCCAAGCACTGATGCCTGCTCAGAGTTCACTTTGGACAAGGGGCAGACAATTCTGAACCTGATTCACTCCCTTTGATTCATTACCCGCTTTGGACAAGTGCAGACATCCCTTTCTGAAACCGTCTCACTCCCTTTAATTCATTACCCGCTTTGGACAAGTGCAGACATTTTTTTCTAGACTGTCTCACTCCCTTTGATTCATTACCCGCTTTGGACAAGTGCAGACATCCCTTTCTGAAACCGTCCCACTCCCTTTAATTCATTACCTGCTTTGGACAAGTGCAGACATCTTTTTCTAGACTGTCTCACTCCCTTTGATTCATTACCCGCTTTGGACAAGTGCAGACATCCTTTGGAAAAAGTCTCCCTCCCTTTCATGCATTCTTTTGGAAAAGTACAGATATTCTTTTGAAAAGTACATATATATTTCTTTCTGAAATGGGTTCACTCCCTTTCATTTAGTGCCCACTCTGGACAGTGCCGACATTTCTTTCTAAACTGCTTCACTCCCCGTTAATTCATTACCCACTTTGGAAAACTGCAGACATCCATTTCTGAAATTTTCTTACTCGGTTTAATTCATTATCTACTCCAGAAAAGTGCAGGCGTCCCTTTCTGAAAATGTTTCCATCTTTCATACAGTATCCATTTGGGAAAAGTGTGATGACCAATGTGTACTTGCTCTCTCTCTCTCTCTCTCTCTCTCTCACACAACACACACACACACACACACATACACACACATGCACACACACACTCGGAATAAAGATCAGCAGGAAGCTGATTGATGTCTGTCATACTTTGCTACCTTTTTTACATCTCATTTAATATCGATTTAAGAATTGGTTGTTGATTCTTCATGGGAGCCTGTGGCCTCTCTCTCTCTCTCTCTCTCCTCTCTCTCTCTCTCTCTCTCGCTCTCTCGCTCATTCTATATACATATACAAAGAAAACAGGTCAGGCTGGCTGACTGGTAGAACTTTTCAGGAATTTTGTTGTCATGAAAATATTCTTGAGGTGAGTCTTAACATTACAAATGTATTTAGCCTTGTGAAAGAGGTAAGTTTTGATATTACAAATATCAAAGTCTAGCTAACAAAGGAATATATGCTATTACCATTGCAGCAACGTGCCATTACTGACTTTTGATTGAAGCGATGTGTTGAGCATTGTCTTAAAATTTATTGTAAACAACACAAATTTCAGTAAAAAAACTGAGAAACGTAACTGAAATTTTGATCACTCTTGTTGTAGATTAGTCTTTTGTTCGTTTTTTTTTTTTTTTTTTTGCTTCTCTTTTGTACCTTTTAATCAGCTTTTGCATCAGTTTAGACAGTTTTTCTATGTTAATTTACACCTTTTTTTAAAAAACGTTTCCATGTTTGTGAAGTTTTCTAGGTATTGCTTTAATGACTGCTATTTGGTTTCAGTTGATCATGATTTTACAGAGTACTTATGTTTTTAATGCATGACACAAATTTAATGATTTCATCGACATCATTGTTGTCATTGTCATCATGTGGAGCATCACAATAATGATGCTGTGATTTGAACGAAGGGACAAGAAAGACAGTACAATCTCTGTGAACTTCTCCAGAAACGATTTGACTGATTCAGATTAAACTAGACAGGTGCATGAAATTCTAATTCGTTTCATGATATCGAATGTCTTTGTAGACTTTCGCTAGTGTTGTCAAAAATCGGAGTCTCTGAAGTGATCCTGACTGAAGATCAAGAAGACTATCAAATGAATTCATCTCACAGCCCTACAAAGCGCGGAAGCGCTAAGAGTATGCGGTGCACAAAAAAGGTGCAAAAGAAGAACTGGGATGTGTTGAAACGAAGAATAACTTTCAGAACAAATCGAAGGCTTGTGCAGCCTCGTACCTGAAATTGTTTTACAGTGAAGATGAAGGCGACAGGGATCTACTATTTTGGCTTATTCGATTCTGGATGGACGTTATTGAATCATTGATGGAATACCTTCTGTCGTTCTGCAGAAGTATAAAGTATCATGACGGATGAGAGGAAGTTTTGCAGTGCCAGCTGGAACAGTGTGTGAGGTGACACTGGTTTCACTGCTCTATGTGTCGTTCTGGCAACCACAGGCATATCTTTCCACAGAATAAAAAATCAACACAATGAAATAGAAGAGGCTGACACTCAAACTGCTGGAAAGGTCAACCCAAATACTACAATTAGCGTTCCAGCTTTCTGTTCCTACACTAAACAAAGACGTTTGGAAATCTGCGTTTGCGAAATAAAGCATCCAGCATCGAAGGTATGGAAATATACTCAGGTCTTTGGAGGTTTGGATGGCAGCGTTTCAGGCTGTGGTAGTACCAACAGACCGTCAGCAGCAGCTGCGTCAAAGAAGTTGCACTGCGCCTTCACCATCACCTTTGCTGACTTTTCCTTTCAAGAGGCCAGGTTTTCCAGTTATTGATTAATTGATTACAGAGTACTCACTCTTGTCACCTACTGGCTAACTTTCCTAGTCCAGTGAGCCGCTGATTTCATTCACCAATAGAATCTTTACTCTTTTGACCAGTCGGTTATTCTTTTGACTAGCCTGTTATTCTTTTGACCAGTTATTCTTTTTTTACCAGCCGGTTATTCTATTGACCAATTTCTTTTGACCAGTTATTCTTTTGATCAAGCAGCTGATTTCATCCAGGTGTAGTAAGTTCCGTTTTTTGGAATGAAGTATTGTTGCAATCATGAGATCATCTCATTTAATAAGGTATAGACTGTTTATTGTTTTGGCCAATCAGTGTTGTTATCACAGTTGTAACTGAATTCATTAGTACAGTCTGTTCACTGTTTTCATCAATCAGTGTTGTTATCACGATAGGAACCGAATTTGTTTATGCATAGATTGTTCAGCCTTTTAACCAGCTAGTTTCAAATTTTGTCATCCGTGAATCTCATTCACATATGGACTGTTCACTGTTTTCACCTGCATGTTCATCTTTTAATTAGGTGAGCCGCTGATATTCATGTATAGATTGTTCCTACTTTTCTTAACTTTTAATTAGGTGAGCCGCCGATATTCATATATAGATTGTTCCTGCTTTTCTTTGAATACTTAACGTCCTCATATGAGCAGCTAATTCCTGTCATTCTCCGCAGACCATACAGTTTCTGATCACGGGCAATAATTGTTTTAGATGCTGAGGCGTTTTGTTTCCTTTTGTTGGTCCCAGTGCGACAATGTTGTGATCCTGAAACTGGTGAACCAGTTAGTCACTGGATGTATTGATGTAACTAGCTCTGTCATTGGCGCCGAAGGCTGGGAGTGTATGCACCAGGACATGTGATCGGGGCCACAGGGGAGAGCACTCGCTGGACAGTCTGTAGTGTTCTCCACCTTGAAGGCATGCTTCACACTGATGGTTTGAAGGGCCCAGTAGACGAAGCATTGGTCGACTGGTATAGGAGTTCTGGTTCAATCCCAGTTCAAGACAGCCCGAGTTAAAGGAGGCGTCATCTTCGGAGTCTGTATCAGTGTGGATTTCATGCCCTTCAAGTCCTTGGGATGAGAATGTTAAACTGAGGTCCCACATCTGCATGACTGTATGAAATGTTGCACTTTGGTTAAATCTCGTTCCATCTTTCTCAGAAGAGAAGGCCGTAGTGTGCAGATGGGATGAATCACACGCACACTCGCGCACACACACACGCACATACACACGCGCGCGGGCACACACACACACACACACACACACACACACACACACACACACACACACACACACACACACACACACACACACACACACACACACACACACACACACACACACACACACACACACACACACACACACACACACACACACACACACACACACTTTAGACAGCAAAGGAGTTGTGTGAGACTCAACTTATAACAACTCTCAATGATTTTAATAACTGTCTTAAACAACAGACAGCAAATAGATGCAATTTTATTACTCTTTTCTAAAGCCTTTGATAAGATTGACCATGAGGGCTTGCTGCTTAAATTAGAGCACATTGGCATTGGCGGTTCTTTGCTAAAATGGTCTAGATCATTCCTCATTGAGAGAACGCAGAAAGTTATTGTGGAAGGGTCGTCATCCCATTGTAAACCAGTCTTGTCAAGTGTACCACAGGGAACTGTTCTGGGGCCCTTGTTTTTCTTAACTTATATAAATGATATATGTAGAAATCTCTCTCCTAGAACTACTATAAGTCTCTTTTGCAGATGACAGCTTAGTATATAGAACAATCAGAAGCAGGAATGATACACGCATTCTACAAGAAGATCTCAACAGTTTACAACAGTGGGAAAGAACTTGGAAAAAAATGGAATTTCATCCCCAGAAGTGCCAAGTGTTGCGTATATGTAATAAACGCTCACCAAAAAGATCAGAATATTCTATTCACAATACTATTCTTAAAGAAACTAATGCTGCATAATATCTAGGCGTGATTATAGATAATCGTCTCAAATGGAAAGAACATTACAATTTAGTATGTAGAAAGCAAACGAACACCTTAGCTTTCTTATACAGGAATATCAACGACTGCCCCAGAAAAAGGTTGAAGACGACTGCTACAAAACTCTGGTTAGACCAGTACTGGAATATGGTTGCTCAGTCTGGGATCCTTACCATCGAAAGGACATTGATAACCTCAAAAAGATTCAGAGAAGAGAGAGCAGCACGGTTCGTAACAGGGAACCATATCAGAGAGAAGGGGAATACTAGGAAGAACATGAGGAAATTAGAATGGAAACCCTTAGAAGAGAGAAGAGCTTTTATCAAACTTAATATCTTCTTCAAAGGCAGAGCTGAACTAGTTGATATTCCAATGGAACAACTAGTATTGAATAAAAGTAGCACCAGGAGTGGCGGTCAATCTTATGCCATACCAGCATCAAATATTGACAGCCATCCACATTCTTTTTATCCTAGTTCTGTACAGCCGTGGAACTCACTGCCGGGTGCCATCAAGATTGCCACAAATGCAATCTCATTCAAGAATCAAATTGATACGACGAGTCTTGAGATCTGCATATTGACTAATTTTTCTATTTTAACCTGCCCAGATATTTTATGGTTACCTGGGCCTGAATCTGGCATTGCTTTTAACTTTTGAATATCGTGTGCGACGCCTTGTTGCCGAATTTTGCTCCAGGGTCCAGAGTCGCACTTTATTTTATTTTATTTCATTTTATTTTTTTTTTTTAACATGCGTGCTGGTGACTTATTCGTTTTTGAGTGAACCAGTATTTTAGGAAGAAGAAGAAGACGCGCGCGCGCGCGCGCGAGTGCACACACACGCACACACATGCACACACACACATGCACGCATGCATGCACATGTACACACATACGCGCGCATGTGCGCACACACTCACACATCCACACACACGCATGCACACACACACACACACACACACACACACACACACACACACACACACACAGAGAGGAAACCACATGACCACTTTCATAGTTACATTAGCACCGGTCACAATTACGAATAATTTCACCAAAAATTGATGTTGGCTTTCTAACCAAGGAACAAACAAGAATGTGGTTTGTGGTCTTGATGTACTTTAATCGACTTTCTTTCTTTTTTTTTTCCTTTTTTTTTTTTTTTTTTTTTGTTTTGTATTCGTAGACTCCATCCCTTCACTGGGACACACTACTTAATTTCTATGTCGTTTAGTGGTGAAGTGAAGTCTTCTCTGATGCGTTGGCGACGGAGGATGGATTTTGGTGTGGTCTGTATGGCTTTGACTGGAGGGTGGTTTTAGCGTTGACATTCTTTACAGCAGTGCTAATTAGTGGACTTTACATCAAGTAGAGAACTCCGAAGAGCTCTACCAACCATGCGGAAAAGTCTGTCTTTTCTTTTCAGGCACATTCCTTAGGAGAAAGCCGGGGGGAAAAAAAGAGACATGGTGGAATGTTTATGAGAATGTTGATAAAGAAGTTTTTGTATATCATCTTCTTTTGATTTTTTTTATTCAATGTGTGTGTGTGTGTGTGTGTGTGTGTGTGTGTGTGTGTGTGTGTGTGTGTGTGTGTGTGTGTGTGTGTGTGTGTGTGTGTGTGTGTGTGTGTGTGTGTGTGTGTGTGTGTGTGTGTGTGTGTGTGTGTGTGTGTGTGTGTGTGTGTGTGAATCTACTGAAGTTTCAGTCTCTATATCTGGTATCATCTTTTTTCAGTAAAATGTTTTACCCGTCTCGTTCTTTAAGTCATTCTCTCTCCCTCTCTCTCTCTCTCTCTCTCTCTCTCTCTCTCTCTCTCTCTCTCTCTCTCTCTCTCTCTCTCTCTCTCTATCTGTCTGTCTATGTAACTTTATGAACGCGTATCCCTTTCACACACCATCTGCTCCCCTACCCCATTCCCTGCCGCCCTCATTACCCGCCATATCACTGATCTCCAGTGCGTAAAATTCTGTGTATGTGTGTGCGTGCATGCGTGCGTATGTGTGTGTGCGTGTGTGTGTGTTTGTTTGCGTGCGTGTGTGTCTGTGTATGTACGTCCTCCATCCCTTCACCCTCTCCCTCACGCACGTAACGGTTGATCTCTCCCAAACAGCTTGGCGCTCAAGCACCAGCAGCCCTCCCCCTTCCCTCGGCCCGCCCTTAAACAGCCGCTCCCTCCCCCTGCCTGCCTGCAGAAAAAAAAAAATATCCAAAGGGACGGCGCCTAGTCGAGAAGCGGCCAACAGCTTCTCATTTTATAAGATTAACATCATAACCATGATCGGTTATCATCTCGTCTGTCTGTCCACAAACACACAGAAATGAATCGCGCGATGGCACCTGACTGCCACGAAACCAAATGACATGCTTCATACATAATCAATCTAAGCAAATTTGAACACAAAGGCAGGCCGGAAACATATGAAGCAATATCTGCATTACATTTTATTTATGTACATTAAGAATTTTTTTACATCATTTCATTACATTATCTACATTGTTTTACATTTTTTTATACCCCATAACGATCAAAGAAAAAAAAACGCAGAGAGAAACAAGATGAATTACTTATCTCACACGTTGTTTACACATTAGGTCCAACAGGCATTTCTCTTTTGAAAATCACATCGATGTTGTCGCCGTATTTCAGTCTCACAGTTTTATCATTTTTTTCAGTTTGACACTTTTGGGCCTCCCGGGATAACTTGCAATTAGCCGGCGTGAGGTCCTGGTCCACAGACGCACTCGCGTTCTTCAGTTTTCTCCGGTTGGAAAGGACACTGTCTTTTAATTTCCGAGGCAGGAACCGCGCACAATAATGGGGCATTTCTTTCCGGGCACGACAGGGCCGGTGCGATTGGCCGCCTAAAGATCCCCTTCCGTCGTAGTGACGCCGATCAGGTCGTGACGTTCTGGCAGCATTTCCGGGCACAGTCCTCGGACGTCTCCCCATCCTTCTCCGCCACGTTGTATACTCTGAGGTTCCAGCGCCGGTCGCACTGCTGCTGATCGTTCAGGTCACTTAACACTTGCTGTGTGTGCTATTCCTGCTTCCTTAATTGCCCCCTTAACTCTGTATTTTCTGCTCTGACGGTTACAATTAAGTCCTAAGACTGTGTCAGTCTCTTCTGCGTTTCAAAAAAACTTCGCTTCTAAACCCTCCAGCTTGGTAGTTAGGCTAGATACCAGTCTGTCCATTTCTGTCTTGTATTCTTTTACATCATCATCCTTAGAAGCTAAACTTTGAATTTGAATCTTCAGTTCTACAATTGCTGCCTGAAGTGCCATAGTGTTTGTGTCCTCGTCTTTAAAAAGAATCCGGTGCTGGACGAAAAACAGTCTTTTTATCTGGTTTAGTTTTGTCACTCGCGGGACTACTGTCTTTACTTGACGACACAGAAGTTCGCTGTGATTTTCCGGAGGAAGGATTACTTTAACGCATAGTCCGTCACAACGTGTCAAATGAGGGAAAACAAAATTTACTGCCAGATTAACATAGTGTTGTACTGACAACACACACACACACACACACACACACACACACACACACACACACACACACACACACACCACACATACACGGACACATGTGCACGCACGTGCACACACTTATTTACACACATACACAGAGCTTTTAAATATACAGATTGTCAGAGAAACATGACAGTCAATATCACTATATAGAAAGAGGTAAAGGGAAAGGGGGGGGGGGGGGGGGAGGGAATTAGTAATCTGAGGGAGGGGGTTTGATTAGGACTGGGACAGCTATCCCCCACCACCTGCCATGTGAGGCAATGGGCAGAAGATTCAAGAACACCATCTCTTAGATGTTGACAGCATGTTTAGCTTTTATGCGAATGAACAAAACTACATGCTGCCCTCCTGACCAGACGTGGGTAGAGATATGGATATCTTGCCTTTTCATGTAATTGTATCATACACAGACAGATTGTACGACAGCCACGGTGTGATTGTGCCGGGGGGGGGGGGGGGGGGGGGGGGGAGAGAAGGGAAGGAGGGAGGCTGTCAGGTTCACTGGAGTAGCGAGGGCCCTTGTCCCAACCGCGCGATCACCTGCACAGCTGGATAAGTGAGGGAGGAGGGGAGAGAGGAGGGGAACTGAAGCGGGGGAGGTTGGCTTCTATCAACAGAAAAACATCTGGCAGACTGTGGGCGAGTGTGAGAGGAGGAGGAGGGGTTGCGTGGTGAGGGTAGAGATTGACAATTGATGTAGACTGGTAATCTTAGCTGCCGTTTGTAAAACAGAGAGAGAGAGAGAGAGTAGAAGGGGGGGGAGGGAATTTATAGAGAGAGCTGTTTGGCTGGCAGTTGTCATGTCACACAAAAGAGTAGTCTAGACTGGGAAGGGAGATAAATTCCATAAGATCAGTCGTCCTGGCTTTTGTTGCTGATCAGGAAAATGCTAAAGGACAGGGTTAAAGTTGCCATTGCCTATCGGCCGTAGGGGCAGTAAACTGTCAGAGGTTCACTGTGTCTGGGGTATGGCATGATAGAAGACGGCGCCCATCCCTGTCCCTCCATCACTTTAATCTTCCCTGCATTGTATTAGGTACCCTTTTACTGCTGAATGGACAGAGAGGGCTTCCAAGGCGAAAAAATACGGCGCCAAGTGCCACTCACACCACGGAATGGCTCTGCGAGTGAACAAGTCCATCCTTGGTTTTCATTCCATCGTTTGACCAGATTTAGGTTCCACAGGCTTTCACTAATCTGGCTGACAGACAGACAAACAAACTATCAAACCGTTGAATAAA
>JADBJO010001346.1:20000-30000 GCA_016801955.1 Conus betulinus | reverse complement strand
TGTAGCCTTGGTTTGAATCCGTCGGGGTCACCAGTGCCGGCGAGTCCAGGAGAGCTCACTTACAGCATCTCTGCGACTAAGCAATTATTGTCGTCAGTAGGGGGCTTAGTATGTGGTGTCCTGTGTATGTTAGATCAGAACAGGCGCTACTGAACATCACCGAAGTGATTCGGCAGCAGTGCAGTGTCTCTTCTGGTGGGTGCCTCTTGGCGATATGGTATTGACTGCTCCCTGTGGATTGTCCGTGCAGGGGCTGTGGCTGTGGATGCAGTGTTGGAATGAGCGGCGTGGGTGCACTGCCACTGAGGTGGCACAGGAGATGGGACAGAAAAAAAAACAACTTTCAATGACATGCATTCCAATCAGGAGGAATGCACATGGTAAATGAACGGACAACGCAAAACGTTATTGTAAATCATTCAACTATCCTCGAGTCTTCTAGGGTTGAACTGTAGTGAAAAGGGCTCCCGTGAGCTTGGAAGACCCTTATAATCACGCTGTCATGGATTGAAGACTACTACTCTCTCTAATGACAAGATATATTTTTGTCTAAGAAGTTTGTGGAAACAAAACGTCGAGTTCGTGAAAGGGTAGACATGAGATGTATTTGTAAGCCAGTGAAGAGACTGTGAAGAAAACCCGACATTTGTCAAAGGGTGAAGCGTGATTGATCAGTGTAGTGGAAAAAAAGTTTTACTATGTTTTTTCTGTTCGTTTTTTTTTTAAAAGCATGTCAAAGACGCCGCTAGACTTCTATAATTTGTAGAGCGCCCTATTGTGTAAAGGGACAGTTGGATTTGAACAACGTGAAGAAATGTGAATGAAGGTACCCTAATTGTGAAAAAAGAAAAAATAGACATATATCATTTTTTTATTTATATTGGTGAAGTGAGCATCACAAATTGAAAAAAAAAGATTGTATATGTTTTCCATTTTTGCATTATCAAGTTTGTGTCTGTTTAAAAAATACCCCCAAACAGATCAAGAGTAAATAAAACTCTGGTGTGGTTGTTTTATATATACCAGAGCGGAGATGTTAAAATCTATGGCTTGATCTTTGTGTTGAGTGAATGGAGTCAGGTTGTGCTGCATGCAGATGAACACGACGCCTCTGTGTATGCATGTGAGTACGGTCGTGTGACATTCAAACAGAACAAAAATTGTCAAAGCAATCTAACAGCGCTAGTCTATATATACTCGACTCCTTAAGCAAGGCCTTGGTGCATCAATTTTTGGTGTGCAGCCACAGTAGATACGGGGGGAAGGTGGTCCCACACGGTGGCGCTGGTGTCTAGGTAGATGGCGCTGCGCGTGTGTCACGTAAGACGAAGCAGATCTATCTTCAAGCTGTTGCCACTGTTAGTCTGCTCTGATTTCAATAGCCGAGCTGCTCTCTTCGTCGCCTCATCGCCTCATTCGTGTAGCCTCTCCCCTGCTGGACATTAAGGTTGGTGGCAACATATTTCTTGAATTCTTTCCGGCGTGTTTACCGAATATCAGCTTCTCTGGGCCTATTAATGAAACCTTTATCATTTGAAAAATAATTTTTCAGTTATCAGAGAACAGTTGATGTATTTCTTGTGACATTTCAGAAATGGAAAAGTGAGCCTGGCACACATCAGTCACTTGTCAGTGATTTTCACGGAGACATAGCGCAGTGGTGGAGAGACAGAAGCGAACCACTTCATGCCCTTGCCTTTCCACCGGCATTAAGTCATTGAATGTGGAGTATGAACTTCAGTGCATTAGCACACACACGCGCGTGCACTGTAACAACAAAAATGTAGATTTGTACAAAAAAAAAAAAAAAAAAAGCTACTCATGTTTGGTGAAAAGTACACCAATACCAATTTTAGGGTTAAAAGGTGTGTTTGTGAAAACTTTTTGTCGCTGAAAAAATCGATCAAGTTTTTTTTTTCTGTCCTAACTACTGCGCCACCTCAGAAGCAGTGCACCCACGCCGCTCACTCTGACACCCCGTCCACAGCCATAGCCCGGTTGGCCCGCCGCAGCCCCGGCTCCGGCAGTCCACAGGGAGCAGTCAATGTTAAGTCGTCAAGAGGCAACCCACCAGAGGAAACACTGCACTGCTGCCGAGTCACACTTCGGTGGTGATGAGTGGCGCCTGTTCTGATCTAACATACGCAGGACACCACCTACTAAACCCCCTACTGACGATAATAATAGATTAGTCACAGAGCCGGCGTGAGTGAGCTCTCCCTCCGGAGGGCGTCACCACGTTCGTCCAACGACAGCCCCCATGGACTCGCCGCTACCGGTGATCCCAACGGAACCAAACCAAGACTACAGATGTGGAGAAGACATCGAAATTGAGGTCACCATGAGAGCAAAGCATGAAGGGCCACAGAATTTACGACATATTTTATGCTGATCGATGAGAATGAGGATGATTAAGATGATGCTACAGATTTCCATTTTGGTCTGAGACTACTTGACAGGGCTGTACTCTACACTTCCTTTCATAATATATCCCCCAGCACCAACCATGCCCGTGAGAGACAGGCACCTGCAGTGTTGGTCAGGACATTTGAGCAACACTCTCAGAAACGCATCCATTAAGTGAATGAAAACTCGACTATGTGGTCCCAGTTTTCCCAACTGAGTCCGCAGCAAACTCAACTCTAGGTAGGAGCCAGTCGTAGAGCCACATGACTCTGATGGGAATCGAATCCACGACCTCTCAGCCGGGAGTCCGCGACACTAACCACTTCGCCACTGCAGCTGGTCGATCAAGTCATCTGACTGTTATTTGATCGTGTTCAATGGATTTCAGACATGGGATATTAAGGAGAACAACGACAACTTGAAAAAACTGAGTAGACAAAGAGGTAGACTTTGGCAAGTCCTTGGTAATGCATGACTTCAAACTTACCATCTGCTGTGAACGGGGGTGGGTGGTAGGGTGAGAAAGAAAGAAGAAGAAGAAAGAGAGAGAGATGCCGGCCTTGATGGTGGACAGCCAGCTGACCCAGTATGAAGCTGCTGTCTCCAGGTCTGCTGAGTTGAGGCTGCCTGTCCTCAGGTGACACTTGCATACATCCTTGTAGCGTAGAGCGGGCCGTCCTTTGGGTTTAGAGCCTGTAGCCAGTTCACCATACAGCATGTCCTTTGGGATGCGACCATATCCATGCGGCAGACGTGGCCAGGCCAGCGCAGGCATCTCTGCGTCAGCATGGCGAACATGCTAGGCATCCCTGCCTGGGACAGAACGTCCTTGTTGGTGATGCAGCCCTACTAAGTGATGCCCAGGAGTCTTCTGAGGCAGCGTAGGTAGAAGTCATTCAGTCTGCGTTCGTGTCGAGAGTTCCGGATGCATGCTTTGCTTCCGTAGAGAAGAGTGCTCAGCACGCAGGCTTGGTACACTTTCATCTTGGTGCTTAACATTAGCATGGTGTTGTCCCAGACTCTCTTCGTTAGACGGGCCATCGCAGTTGCTGTCTTTCCGATCTGGACGTTGAGCTCGGCGTCCATAGAGAGGTGCTGGAGAGATGATGGAGCCCAAGTAAGCGAAATCGTCGACCACTTGAAGGGTGCGATCGCCGATGGAGATGTGCGGAGTGCTGCTGACGTCTTGGCCCATGATGTCTTCTTCAGGCTGATTGTGAAGCCGAACTCGGTGCAGGCATTAGCGAAGCAGGTGATGAGCCTTTGTAGCGCCTCCACGGTGTGGGTAGTGAGGCCAGCGTCACCTGCAAAGAACGTCTTTCCTGATGAGGACTTTCCGCACCTTCGTCTTTGCTCTGAGGCATGCTAGGTTAAGAAGGCTTCAATCATTCCAGGTTTGAACGCCTTGGTCAGGTCGACGAAGGCGATGATGAAGAAGGGTCGTCTCTGCTCGCCGCACTTCTCTAGTTGCTGCCTCAAGGAGAATATCATATTAATCGTCGACCTTGCAGCTATAAAGCCGCACTATGCCTCTGGGCACACTCGTTTGGTGAGTAGCTGCAGCTTGTTGAGGAGGACGTGGGTGTGAAGGCTTTGCCAGCAATGCTGAGGAGGGATATTTCGCGATACTTGTTGCAATCCCTGCAGTTCCCTTTGTTGTTGTATAGCCTGGTGATGTTTGCATCGCGCGCCTGTCCTGGGGTACGGTCCATTCCTCCCAACACTGTAGCAGAAGAAGTTCATGGAGGTGAGTGAAGAAAGAACTCTCCTTGTCAGCTCTGATGACTTCTGGCGAATGCCGTCGCTACCTGGAGCTTTACCACAGGCTAACAAGTCGATGGCCTGGCTGAGTTCCTCAATGGTGGGTGGGGCTAGCTCTTCCATGACAAGTACTGTAAACTACTGTTAAGCCCCCCCCCCCCCCCCCCCCCCCCCCCCCCCCCCCCCCCCCCCCCCCCCCCCCCCCCCCCCCCCCCCCCCCCCCCCCCTTTGCACAAAATTTGCCTTCAAGTCGGGTGGGCGTTAACTAGGTACTACCCCCTCTGCAGAAGACCAATTGCCTGATTTTCTGGGATGGGCATTTGCAGCTAATTGAAGAAAAGAAAACATTACAATTCAAAACAAGCTTAAACTCTTTCTCTCCACACACACACACACACACACACACACACACACACACACACACACACACACACATACACACACTCACTCACTCACTCACTAGCACACTATTCTCCTTCATGATCTGAAATAACATTATGTGGATAGACATTAAACTGAAGAATGAACAATCTCTCTCTCTCTCTCTCTCTCTCTCTCTCTCTCTCTCTCTCTCTCTCTCTCTCTCTCTCTCTCTCCATATATACATACATACACACACAGATAAATACATATATCTGAACACATCTGTACACGTTTACACATACGGAAAGTAAAGGTCGGCTCAAAATTTCTGAAAATTTTCACACACACACACACACACACACACACACACACACACACACACACACACAGAGTTTTCCTATTAAAAAAAAAAACGATGACAAATCAATAATCAACAGCAAACACACTTCCCTCTGATTATCTACTGTTTTCACAAAATATGTACTGTGGCAGCCATTGTCATTGAAATAACATAAAAAAGAACAGACAGGACAAGGAAAGCCACCGCCGATTAAAAAAAAAAAAAAAAAAAAAAAAATGACCATACTCAACCAAAACAGTCATAATAATCTACCATCATCATCATCATCATCATCATCATCATCATCGTATCTGTATGCATGCTGTGCAGTCAGCAAGTGATGACGCGTGTGTTCGTTGCGATGTTCTTCCTCTTGGCGCTAACAGAGGGATGGCCACCTTTGTATGATCATAACTGTGAGAATGGGCCTAATATGGTAAGTCCTATATTAGTCTTGTTCTGGGCTGGGTTTTCCCACTCTGTGTGTGTGTGTGTGTGTGTGTGTGTGTGTGTGTGTGTGTGTGTGTGTAGTTGTTCTATATTAATTCATACAACAAAGTCAAGTTCTCGCTTCTCATAGAACTACTCCTTGACTATGGAGTCAGCAAGACACTTACACGATGGATGGTAGCGGCACTTCAGGAGCAAACCGGCATCCTACGATTTGGAGACTGGACGTCTGAGCCTCATAAACTCTCTGTGGGATTACCTCAAGGTTCTCCTCTCTCCCCTATTCGTGCAACGTTTACACTAAAGGCCTTGAACACCTCAACAGAAATGGAATTGCTCGAGTGTTGACACTAGCAGACGACGGTCTGGTCTACAAAACGTCAAAGAATGTCCAAGAAAGAACGAAAGCAGTTCAGCAACAGTTGAACAACATTGCTCAGTGGTGTCAAGAAACTGGAACGTCCATCAGCCCTACTAATGCCCAGACATTAGTCTGCACTCTCAACAAGACATCAGAACAAGTACCTTCACCAGTTTCCTTCAGTAAAATACCATTTGAATCAACTGACAACCTACGCTATTAGGATGCAGGCTTTGACAGAATGCTAACCTTTAGAAAGCATGTTGAGAATATTGTTCTTAAATGCAAAAAAGGTCTATCTGCCATGAAAGTGATGCAGCTAAAGGCATTGAACAGCGCCATATCCACCGACTGTATCACGCATTTGCATTCAGTGTTATTGACTTTACAGCTTACAACACTGTCCAACAGCAGTCTTCTTCAATTAGAAAGAATTCAAAATGAAACGATGAGACTGATCCTGGAAACCACGACACACCAGTTGAAACTATGCGATACCTACTTGACCTTCCTTCAATGCAGACAAGACACAAGCTAGATCAAGTGAAACCATATTTCAGAGCACTTCAAAATCCCTAAAACCCACTTCATGCGGCGGTCAAGGAAACAAAAGGCTCTCAGCTAGGACGTGGAGAATCATGGATGGGACAGTCAGAAGACAATTTTTTTTATGTATATACAGCTTGTGTGACAGTTAGCAGAACTCAAAGAAACGACTGAATGGAAAAAATATCCAGAATACTACAAACACCTCTACCAAATTGCCATTGCTCCAGAACTTCAAAGACACTGTCGAGAATGGCCAGAAGGCAAAACTAACGGAGAAATTCAGATGCAGGTAGAAGACCTTGGCACAAGAGCTGATATTCTTATAACACTAACGGTTCTGTCACCAAAGGTAAGTCAGGCTGGGGATACACAGTGAAGCAAAATGGTCAAAACTATCCAGGAAGACAATGGAGCGTACAGTTTAACAACTTCAAGCCTAACAATGGAGGTAGAAGCAGTGACACAAGCAATTTACTGCCTTTCATCCACAGACCAGTTTAATACTCAACAAACGTGTGTGCGCTGGTGTGTGTCCATCAGTGGGCTGATGCAGGCGTGTTAATTAGAGGGTCCACGAACATGAGTGTGCGAGCCTTGGTGTGTGAGTGTGTGAATGTGTGTGTGTGTGTGTGTGTGTGTGTGCGTGCGTGCGTGCGCGCGCGCGCGCGCGTTCTTATCGTCATGTGTGTGTGTGTGTGTGTGTGTGTGTGTGTGTGTGTGTGTGTGTGTGTGTTTGCGTGCTCGCGCGCGTATTTGTATATGTTGTATTTGATGTTCTTATTCGTGTTTATAAGTCATCTTCTGAACATTCATTTCCCACAAACAATCAAAAGCGCACGCATTCACACACACACACACACACACACACGCACGCACACACACACACACACACACACACACACACACACACACACATATATATATATATATATATATATATATATATATATATCGCACGCACGCACACATATACACCATATACACAAACACGCGTGCGCGTACGTGCGCTTGTTCCGACGCGTACACAAATGCACATGCGCACATACACACCCACACGGGAGCGCACATAAATGCACACACATGAACGGGTACGCGCATATACATACGCATACGCCACACATACAAAGACACACACACACATACACACATTTATTAACACATACATATGCAGATGTGTGTGTATGATTTGTGGGCTTGCGTGAGCATACACACACATATGCACATGTCCTTCTGCACACACACACACACACGCACACACACGCGCGCGCACACACACATACATACACGCGCGCGCGCGCGCGCTATTTGTCATGTACTGTGCGGTCCACACGTCGTATTCTGTTCATGTGTCATCGGCGACATTGTTACTAATTGTTATGTAACTGTGCAGTCTACATACGTCGTATTTTGTTCATGTGTCATTAGCGGCGTTATTACTGTTTGTTATGTACTGTGCAGTACACATATGTCATATTCTCTTCATTTGTCATTAGCGACATTGTTACTATTTGTCATGTACTGTGCAGTCCAAATGTCATGTTCTGTTCATGTGTCATTAGCGACATTATTACTGATTGATGTGTACTGTGCAGTCTACATGTCATGTTCTGTTCATGTGTAATTAGCGACATTATTACTGCTTGTCATGTACTGTGCAGTCCACACGTCATATCTCTTCATGTGTCATTAGCGACATTGTCACTATGTGTCACGCACTGTGTAGTACACACATGTCATATTCTTTCCATGTGTCTTTAGCGACATTGTTACTATTTACCGTATATTCTGCGGTACATCCATCTAACTGTGTCAGGGTGTCATAAGCGACATTGTTACTAGGGAATGGGTCGTGTGCGGGTGGCTGGCGTCTGACTCTCACACAGAAATTATCGATGCATGCACGACTTTTCCAATTCACATACACACACACACTCACCCGAACATTGACAGCCAGGCAACAGAACAACACTTTTTTTTTTTTGTTTTTTATGCTGCCCAAGCCATCAGACAAACATATATAATAAATATAAGTTCATCAATAGGTCGGCACGCCAACCATAAGGCGTACACACAGAACTATATATATATTAATGGCTATCTACTAGCGCTGCTGGTGCTGGCCGCGTCCGGTCCAACACAGTTCTCTGAATGGCGCAGGGTTCCAACAATAACGAGGAGAATGCTTAAGACGACGACGAAGACGATGAAGACGACGTCTACAGTCAAGTCCGTCCACACAGGGCTAATGGAACTTCACAGAGCTGTGGCTCAAAATCACTACCACACTGACTGACTGCGTCTCTGCCGACAAGGCGACAGTCTCGCACAGGAGCTGTGGCTCACACAACAAAACAGAACGCAGCGACAGCCTAGCCCTAGCCAACAGGTCGCTGGATCATCAATCTCGGGAGCGGCGCTCTGGCTTGGCAGCAGCAGCGTCTCCAGCCCAACTGGCTCAGTGGGTAGTCGGTCCCGGGCGCAGTGGCAGGTGGGGTAGTTGTCGGCACTCAGGCCGGCCTCTCCACACAGACAAAAGGCGGAGAACAAAGGAGTAGATCACAGCTACAGCCCTGACCCTCAACAAGTGGCAGTCAGTCCCCTTCAGACCGGGGTACACCTCTGCCTGGGGGAACTGATTAAACTACCTTGATTATCATGGCTACTATTCATTACAATCAGACTACACTCATATTCATTAGCCACATCACATTCCACTACAACTTTGGACAACACATCAGCATATTCTTTCTTCATTCCCTTTTCCGGACACTACAACATTCCCTTTTTCCGGAATCATAACACTACACAGGAAAGGATTTCAATATAAACCTTTCAAAAGCTAGTTTTCCAAATTGGGGAAAGGATTCCCACCTAGAACCTCTTCAATAAACCATGAATACAATTCATTACACACAATTAATGATTACTTTTCATCAGACTATGAATGTCTTTCATCACGACAAAAATGTTCATTTCTTTTTCTTGTATCACGACAAGAATGTTCATTTCATTTCATATAATCACCAGATTTTGGAAGGTTTCTTTTTTCCAAGATTCATCTACTTCAATATATGTAAGGAGAAAGATTTCCACACACTCTTGTTTACCAACACACAACTATTCAACATTCATATCAAGAGTGAGTTAAATACTCATCCACATCAAAAATCAAAACCAGCATATATGATAGTCTCTGTTGCTGACTTTGGGAGCTTATTATCCATAGCATCAAAACTCTTTTTCTTTTCGTAAAGCTATGAACTAGCTAAACCACATTGGAATTAACTTTTTTTTTTCTTTTTTTTTCTGAAGACCACTTCCTTTAACACTCATCTATTCATGTTTTCCGAAATATTTCATTTTGCTACCCTATCAAGTCATAGGATAACAGAACACAACAAATACTTTTCTTTTCTAAACAAAACCTTCGCAGTGCGCTGAGGAAGTTTCAGTCGCTCCTAAACGGGAATACGGTTTCAGTTTGCTAATAAATAAATATTGAATGATAAATACCTGACTGCTGCCACCAGAAACAAATAGGAGTCCCTCTTCAGCTTCTGGGTAGTTGCGTTGCCGGAATCACTGCAGAGACTGTCTAACCGTTTCAGCTCACCTGGCTTGAACAGAGCGCAGGTAAGCAGCAGTCAGGTAAACTTTTCAACCGGCTTCCGGACGACTACCTTCCTGTTAGCACGGTTGCACGAAAATTTGTGACTGGACGGGAAACGGTCCGTCACGGTTATCTTACCTTACTATCCTTGTGTCATCAT
>JADBJO010001346.1:0-10000 GCA_016801955.1 Conus betulinus | reverse complement strand
TCAGGCTTTTGCACTCACCCGTGACGCTATCTTTGCGCCAGCTTCGAGAGCACAAAATAATCCTGTTCCATTGATTTTAACCTGTTTACTTGGAACCACCTAGCTTGTACCTTGAGGACTAAATGAAAGAAAATGAGGAGAATCAACTTTCAGACACAATAACAATTCTCAAGCCAATCTAATTGCACCAGTCTGTAAGTACTGTACTGATCACCTGTAACATCAGAAAACTAATGGCAAAACGGGACAGACGGTACAAAAGGATGAAAAAAGGAAGGAAGGGAAAACTTGAACACCGAAATCAAGAATCTAGGCAGGAATATCCAGCGTGAATCACGGCGCTGATACTGGCGATATGTAGAGAACTTGTTCACCCCCACTGCCCTTAAAAGAGGATGCCAAGCCCAGCCAAAAAAGATTTTGGACCTACATCAAGCACACATGATCCTCCAAACCCAGGATAACCCCCCCCCCCCCCCCCCCCGCCCCTCCCCCCTTAAAGCAGAGCGCCCGCCTTGTCACTGACGCCAAACAGAAAGCTGAACTACTAAATGGCCAATTTTACAAAGCCTTCAGCCCAGGTAAGACGTACACAGCAGACGAACTTAGAGCTAAACGCAAGATGACGGAAGATCAAAGTCACTATCCAGGCATCCAAGAACCAACAATCCACATACATGGTATTGAAAAGTTGCTGGTGAATCTGAATCCAACAAAAGCTGCCGGCCCAGACAACGTCCCACCCCGTGTCTTGAATTAGCCAAAGGAGCTGCCCCCATCCTGACCTCTATCTACCGATCGTCACTCCGCTCCGGACAGGTCCCTGCAGACTGGAGAGAAGCCTTGGTCACACCAGTGTACAAGAAAGGTGAACACTACGAACCTTCCAAATTACAGACCAATCTCCCTCATCAGCGTGCCCTGCAAAATATTTGAACGTGTCTTCGTCCACCACATAATGGAGCATCTTGAGTCAAACAACATTCTGACTCTACGACAACATGGCTTTCGCAACAACAAAAAACGCTCCATGTGAGACACAGCTTCTGGAGTTCGTTGAAGAAGTCTCAGCAGCCATGACGATGTGGTCATCATGGTCTTCACGAAGGCGCTCGACCGCATCAACCACAGCTTATGAACCCACAAGCTTGACCGCTATGGCATACGCGGTAACATCAACGCGTGGATCAAGTCATTCCTGACAAACAGAAAACAAGCAGTGGTGGTAGAAGGAGATACTTCAAGATACGCGGAGGTTAAAAGCGGAGTACCACAGGGATCAGCGCTGGGACCATGCCCCTTCCTGACGTACAATAAAGAGAGTGAGACAGAGACAGAGACGAGAGAGACACAGGCAGACAGAGAGAGAGAGAGAGAGAGAGAGAGAGAGAGAGAGAGAGAGAGAGACAGACAGACAGACAGACAGACAGACAGACAGAAACAGAGACAGAGAGAAAAAGAGAGAGAAGCACAGCAGTACGACACACGCTCGCATACACACGAAAGATAACAGACAGAGTAAAAGGCTCACGCACGGAAAGAAAACATTCAGTCCATTTCATGTTCTGTTTCATTTATTTTCCGTATCAGGACGTTGGGGACAGGGAGTGAAAGCACATGCGGCATTTCTTATAGCATATCCTTTTTTTTTTTTTTTAAATTTACAGAATGATGAACACAAAGGCTGACTGAAATG
Source organism: Conus betulinus (assembly GCA_016801955.1). Lineage (NCBI taxonomy): Eukaryota > Metazoa > Mollusca > Gastropoda > Neogastropoda > Conidae > Conus > Conus betulinus. The sequence continues at coordinate 8,304 of JADBJO010001346.1, read as the reverse complement.
AAAAGTAGAACATAATCTTAGCCAACTTAGACATCTTAGCCAACAGTTCGTTTATCTCGGATACACTGTCTCAGTATCCAGAATCGTATATAGTGTACATGAGGTATAGAGCAGATCCACCTAACAATCTCTGCAACTCAACATGGATATACTGTCTGTACAGCGAGAAAATGCACAAAAGATACGTTCACCATTGGTCATCTCAAGTTTCTCACTGTCACTCCAGGGAAATCACGATCACAATTTCAGTCGACTTCCTCAACTGTCGGGCCACAATCGTTGCTACCTCCCTGGGAGTCTGAGGAGGCGGAGTTGCCTCCCGTGGAGTGGACCTTGGCCATGAGGGGCGAGCAGAGTTTCTGCAGCTCCTGCATCTTGTGGTCGTACTCGTCCTTGTCGGCCAGGGAGTTGCTGTCCAGCCAGGTCAGGGTGTCTTCACAGGCCTTGCTGGCTGAGTCCTTGTCCTCCGTGCTCAGTTTGTCCCCAGCATCATTCAATGCCTGTCGCACAGAGAACACGTAGGACTCCAGCTTGTTGCGGGACTCCACACACTGCCGCTGCCTGTCGTCCGCTTCTTTGAACTTCTCCGCTTCACTGACCATGCGGTCGATGTCCTCCTTGCTGAGCCGATCCTTGTCGTTCTTGATGGTGACGTTGGAGGACTTGCCTGTGCTCTTGTCCTGGGCTGTCACCTTCATGATGCCGTTGGCGTCGATGTCGAAGGAGACTTCGATCTGTGGAATGCCGCGTGGAGCTGGAGGAATGCCGGTCAGCTCAAACCTGCCCAGCAGGTTGTTGTCTTTGGTCATGGCACGTTCTCCTTCATACACCTGGATGGTGACGGCGGGCTGGTTGTCAGCATAAGTGGTGAAAGGTTTGCGAGGTCTTGGTGGGGATGGTGGTGTTGCGTTTCCACCAGTTTTGTCATGACCCCGCCGGCAGTCTCGATGCCCAGAGACAAAGGAGCGACGTCCACCAGAAGGACGTCCTTGATGGCTTCACTCTGGTCACCGCTCAGTACTGCAGCTTGCACCCGCTGCCCCCATAGGCCACAGCCTCATCAGGGTGGATGGACTTGTTCAGCTCCTTCCCGCCCATGAACTCCTGCAGCATCTTCTGGATTCGGGGGATTCGGGTGGATCCTCTCCCACCAGCACCACCTCATGGATCTGCCGCTTGTCCATCTTGGCGTCCCTCAAGGCCTGTTCCACGGGCTGCAGAGTGCTGCGGAACAGATCTGCACACAGCTCCTCGAACCTGGCTCTGGTGATGCGGGTGTAGAAGTCGATGCCTTCATACAGGGAGTCAATCTCCACGCTGGCCTCTGCACTGCTGGACAGGGTCCTCTTGGCACGTTCACATGCTGTACGAAGTCGTCTCAGAGCTTTGGCGTTCTTGCTGATGTCCTTCTTGTGTTTACGCTGGAACTCCTGGGTGAAGTGCTGCACGATGCGGTCATCAAAGTCCTCACCTCCAAGATGTGTGTCACCTGCCGTGGCCTTGACCTCGAAAAGAGACCCTTCAGAAATGGTCAAGATGGACACGTCAAATGTCCCTCCACCCAGGTCAAAGATGAGGATGTTCTTGTCACTGTCTTTGTGCACGTTCTTGTCCAGACCATAGGCCAGGGCTGCAGCCGTGGGCTCATTGATGATCCTCAGCACGTTGAGGCCTGCGATGACTCCGGCGTCTTTGGTGGCCTGTCGCTGAGCGTCATTGAAGTAAGCCGGCACAGTGATGACCGCATCGGTCACCTGCTGACCCAGGTAAGCCTCTGCCGTCTCCTTCATTTTGGCCAGCACCATGGAGCTGACCTCTTCAGGGGCCAGGGTCTTCTGCTTCCCCTTGTACTCCACCTGCACCTTGGGTTTTGCCGCTGTCGTTGACCACCTTGAAGGGCCAGTGCTTCATGTCCTTCTGCACACTGCTGTCAGTGAAGCGGCGGCGGCCGATGAGTCGCTTGGCGTCGAACACGGTGTTTCGAGGGTTCAGGGAGGCCTGGTTTTTGGCAGCATCCCCCACCATGCGTTCTGTGTCCGTGAAGGCCACGTAACTGGGTGTGGTTCTCTGCCCCTGGTCGTTGGCAATGATCTCCACCTGGCCGTTGCGGAACACCCCCACGCAGGAATACGTGGTGCCCAGGTCAATGCCGATCGCTGGTCCTTGGCGGTTATGGGGAGCCATAGTCTGTCACCAACTAAGCAGCTTTGCTCTGTAGTCAGGTATAATTCTGACAAACAGTCCACCTGGCTGTGTGATAGCAAAAATCAGATACAATGCACAAGAGGAGTGCAAACTGATACTTGTCTTTTTAGACGAAAACCCGTTCGTTGACTTCGGGGAAGAAATGAAAGTTCAGTCGAGTCAAATTCACTTCGTATCTGTTTGTAGCGTCGCTCTCAGTAGAAGCGCTTCTGTTCAAGTGTAGTCGTCTCTCCTGACGTTTCGCCGATCAGTTCTGATCTGTGGTGTTTCTGGTAACTGCCAATGCGAGCCCGGGACCGACATTTAAAGCCCGTTGCTTGCTCTTTTCTAGAACTTTTCCGACGATGTGCGATGCTAGTGGATGGTTCTGGAGCACTAAAAATAGCGTTTTATGACTGCGGAAATATCCGTTGTAATATCATTGGTTGATATTTTCAGCGATGCAGTGCTTGCCTGACTCCCATTGGCTGAGAACTGACAATTTCCAGCAGACGACACAATCTCGATCCTTCCCGAGTCTTCCTTGCACCGTTCCCAAACATAATTTGCCAACAATGCAGGGAAAGTCGTAAACATTTCATTTTGTATCATAGTGGTCACTACTTTTGTGAGTTGTTTTTTCATTGTTTTTTTTCTTTTTTTTTTTTGTTTTGTTTTCAAATACCCATCCTTGAAGTCTTGATGTTTTCCACAGGCGCTCAGTGTGTGTGAGGGATGTGGTGATTTTTATGAGCCTGTACAAGTGAAGACTGAAAAGATTCAAGTGATGAGGGTGGTGGGTGTGTGTTTACGTCTTTATGCTTTTGTGTTTTTGTGAATTGTCAGATTACTTATTCACCCAGTTGGAACATAATTAGATATGATGTGTGTGTGTGTGTGTGTGTGTGTGTGTGTGTGTGTGTGTGTGTAAACAGTTCAGTTTGAATACATAATTATGGTAGCTTAGATTTGTGTACATTTATTTAAGTGTCTGATTGATTCTCTTGTGATAATTTGATCATATTTCAAGATTTGAGTGATGAATGTACATTCTTTTCTCTCCGAAAGTACTTAGAAGTACTTTTATCTGTACAATTTCTGTCTTCTTTTTTTTCAATGAGAGAAAAAAAATGTGTATACATGTGTGTGAGTGTGTGTGTGTGTGTGTGTGTGTGTGTGTGTGTGTGTGTTTTTGTCTTTTTGCATCCACCCCTGCTGTCCTCTCCCTTTTAACTTCATCCCAGCGCCCTATTTGTCCCCCCCCCCCCCCCCCCCCCCCCCATCCTATCTGTCCTCCCCCACCCCCCCATAGCACCCTCACCACCACCCCCCAACCCCTTTCTCCTCCTCCCCTCTCCATCAGTCCTCCTGCTCAGTATTGCCAGTACCCCCTTTCCTTTTTCTGACATTGAACATGGTGTATATAATGTGGTTTTTCTTTCCATTTTGTCTTTGTTGTTAGGTGTACTGCATATCGATTTTCTGCATACTTGTCTCGTTATCCCAGTTCCATTTACTCGCCCTTCTCACCGTATACCCTGCTGCATAATTCTGCCAGTCCTTTGAGTAATGTTGCATCACAGGACCACCCTGTTTGAAATGACTAGGCATTGATCAAACCTTTTTTTTTTCCCTCCAAGTGTCCTGCTGCTTGCCTGCCCCAACCCCTACTCTCCCACCCCTCTTCACACACACTCAAACACACACTCAACACGCATGCTGGCAAGAACACACACACACACACGCACACACACACACACACACACACACACACACACACACACACACGTGCGCGCGCACACACAAACACACACACACACACACACATGTGTGCGCGCGCGCACACACACACACACAAGGGCATATACATATGCTTGCATGCGCACACACCCACACCCACACACTGTTGAACACACACACACAGTCTCTGTCTCTGTCTCTCTCTCTCTCTCTCTCTCTCTCTCTCTCTATTTGCATGCGCACACACACACACACACACACACACAACACACACACACACACACACACACACACACACACACACACACACACACACATAGATCTCGATGTGGTGAGTAAATCGAAATTGAGGTCATCATGAGAGCAGGACATGAAAAGCCACAGAATTTGCGCCTATGTTCTGCTGATCAATGAGGAAGAATGGTTCGCTTCTTCATAAAAGAAAAAGAAATGTTATTTGTGAAATCTTCATCTGTTTGGAATAGCTCTAAGGATTTTCCAAACGGAGCTAACACATTTCATACATTCAGCCACTTAAAAATTATACTTCTGAGCTTTTTTCAAGATGTGATTTTGATATAACGCCGATTCCAGAAATTTCAGCTGTTTCTCAGATCCACTGTGGGAGCACTTAGTGGAAAGGTTTGCTTATGGATATAACAAAAATTCGAGAAAAAAAATCAGTATTTTAGTGAATGATGTGAGAGAAAACTTAGCTAAAGATCTTATCTGATCACCTTAAAGTTTACACTGATATTTTGGTACAGATCTTATAGAGTGGAGGGGCAGTGTCACACTTTCTCTCTGCCTCAAGGCTTGTGACTACCCCTTATACATCTCTCGTTCAAATGACAACATGAGATAACTTCAACTTCCAGTTCTTTTATTGCCCAAATGTTGTTGTTGGGACATATGTGATGAGGTCATACAATGATAAGAAACCCTACATCCCTAACTAAATGGGCGAGTCGAATCTGATGTTTGCCCAATTAATTTCAAAATTTCCCCTCAGAAGATTCCCTATCTATCTAAAACAAAACCCACCGAGCTATCCCAAACAAAAGACAAAAAAAAAAAAAAAAAATTCTTAGCTTTCTACTAGTAGTATTAGGATCATGACAACATTCACCAAAATAGTAACAAAAGAGAAACACATGAAAAAATATATAACAGGAATTACCCCTAAAAAATAAAAGTGAAAAGAAAAAAAGGAATACTAACATAAGTGATACACGTGAACAAATTACATAACAGGAAATACTCTTAAAGAATAAAAGTGACAAGGAAAAAAGACATTGGTTTATTTGCAAATTGATGTCATAGAGGGCTAGGAACTTGAGGCCATGGGTGAATCTTGAACTAAAACCACACTGTTGGTTTTTCACATCACTGCACTAGCCGCTTATACCTGGTTACTTCCCACCTTACATAAAGAATATTGGCATGGACATGTACATAACATTATAAACACAGCACAACTTCCCTAAGAAGCATTGGCATGCCTATCCTTTAGAGGCTTTAGCACTTCCCACCACAGACTGTGACATCTCAACTCTTACAGTTTTAAGACTACAACAGTCCAACTGTGAACTTCTTCTGTTGCATGGACTTGCCTTATTATTTGGAGAGCCCAACACACATTTAGCTAAGGACCCCTCAAGAACCATGCATCCTCATCAACCCCAAACAGGCTTTACCCCATTTCAAGGTTTCCACCAAGTTGAGAGAAAATATAAAAGGAAGGGGTCATCTAGTCTCAGTCTCCTAATCCCACAAGTAGGGACTGATCTGGCTCCTTGGAGAAAAGATGGAAAAGAAACACAGTAGGAACAGACATAACAACAAACCCCACGACAAATTCCAGTGAGCGAGCAAGGAAAAACCCGAAAAAAAATGTTTTCATTTAACAATATACATAAAGTTTCTCTAACAATCTACACACACCTTCTCTCATACAGTACCCCATAATAAAAAAAAAATAAGGAAGAGAAGAGGAAAAAAAAACTCACAGCAGAAGAGGAAAAAGAATAAACCATTCAAAACCAAACCTAAAGGAAACATTAAAAAAAATAATAATAATAAACAAAACAGAATATCAGGCAAATAATTCTTTTAGATAAGTCAGTAGACTGATAGTGGAAGGGAGGTAACCTGGCCTTTTCACAAGACCTTGCAACCAACAAGTTGCACCCAAACTTCTCTACGGTCCAACATAGAGAAGATAATTTGGTCCATCTCAAAGCATTATCATGACAGTTTTCCCAGGGATTCTCCTAAGCCTGACCCGGTTTGAACGTCTGTTTCCACCAGACATGCCAGAGCCCCAAACCAAGGAACACTGTGCAGCCTCACCCAAGGCAACACAAACATTAAAAAAAAAATAAATAAATAAAAAAAAATCGAGCGTCTTAGTAAGCTCAAATTTATTATGACAAGGACAAATGTACACCAAAAAAAGTAAACAAAAAAAAAAATTACAACACAAAAAGAAAACATCGTGTCCGGGAAAATTTCTAGGCCGGGAACGCTATCAACCTGGTAATGCTGGCACTATTTTCCTCAACATTAGCAGGTTCCAAAGCAAAACCCCCTAAACTATTCAACACATCTTAATCCAAAATAAAAGTCATTTCAACACCAACCTGGGGGCAGCAGACAGACTGGGATATGATGTGCGTCTTGATCTTGATCTGGGGGGGGGGGGGGGGGGGGGGGGGTGGGGGGTTCAGGATCCTTCTGAATCGCGCCAAACTTCAGGAGACGCGTCTGGCACCGGTGAAGTAATTTCTCAAGGAGCCAATCGCTAGCAACTCTCACCCAGAATAGTATCTTCCTTTTAGGTTTGAAATATTTTGTGTACTTACTCTTTACTCACAGCCCAACACTACTCTGTTATTTGTTATTACTATCAATATCTCTAATAATCTAATAATAAACTAATAAAGGCTAGAACGAAGAGCCCTGACTAGACCCAATCCGAAAGTAGAAAACAAAGCGGGTCACTTCTGGAAGGGAAAATAACACCCCTGTGTGTCAGACAAATATAAAGACGAACGATCTAATAGTTCGTCTTTGTATTTGTCTGACTTTATTCAAGTTTAAAAGGCTGTGTCAGTCTTGAATAAAAGTTACTCTGTGTTAGGTTTCCTTATGGGAACAAAAACTACCCCACTTGTTTACTGTTTATTGTTTACTGTTCCCTGCCTCATTTCATTTCCAATTACCCCCTGTGTTTAGTTGCCATCTCCGGGAACTAATATGTGAGGTTGCTTCCCTTTGACTGCAGATGTCATTGACATGTCACATGGATACAACTGGTTGAGAATTCAGAATTCGTTATTCAAAGCTTAGATATACGATAGTGTTTCAATTTTGAAGAAAGGTTTTTCTATGTGCACACCGCCTACAATGATGGCAACTGACAATACATCGCCATTCTTTCATGTTCTACGACTTAGCAGATTCGCTCATCTTAGCTGTTAATTCATTTTTTCCATCAGCTTAAAATCATGCGTAGTGTGGTCTCAAAACTTAGCGGATGTGGTGTAGCATATAATGATGGACTAGTCCGCGCGCAATGACGCCTCCTTGATGAAACTGAAACTGAACCTGAACTCACGTTCTACTTCGTGTTGATTTAAAGTTTGCTTTAATTTCACATGACGCAAGACTGGGACCGCAGAACCAAATTTACGATATAAAATAAAGTACTAATAGAGTGTGTAATGTTCCAAACATAAACGTAGATTTATGTTACCGGGGGTACCATCACTGCGGTCTAAAGTGGACCGAAACAGCAGATAGATGTACGCAAAAACTCGGAGCACATGAATTTACAGAAAATCACGCAGTTTTTTTTTTTTTTTTTTTTCATTGCAGTGTTCGCCGCCTGAATACTTGCAGGTCTGGAAAACTTCCACAACATAAAAAAAAATGTGAAAATTCGTGCACATTGCCGACCTGCCCTCAACATTTAGGCCTAACGAAGATGCTCGAAATCAGGGTTGGACACAATAAAACACCAAGTGTTGTCTTGATGTTGTGTGAATCTGTGGGAGAGCGATTTAGGTACATAATCTTTTATGTAATTATCCCGTAACTCTATGCTGAGAAAGGTCTCAGCTTTGAAAAATATCCGAATGAAAGTTATAGTCACGATCCATACATTATTCGGTGATTTACAACTGTTTTTGCTCAATCTGAAGTAGTCGTACCTATATTGTTATGAACCCCCAAGACTTTAGTGCTAGGGTCTGTACTATAGTGTAGGTGGATGTTGCGAGGATTATTGATTAGAAGTGATTTTTTTTTTTTTTTTTTTTTTTTTTTTTTTTTTTTTTTAAATTGTCGTCGAGCCGTGTTTGTGCTAACAACTGATGA